>JAJEKV010000134.1:0-247500 GCA_021234155.1 Isoetes taiwanensis
TTAGGTATTGGAGCTTATCCATTCTGACGTCGTTGGACCCATGCAAGTTTTTTAATAGGAATATATTTTCCTACTTTCATTGATTAATTTAAAAGAGAATGCAAATGTCGGCATAATATTAGATATTTGTATATTGTGATGAAATTATATTTGTAGATTATGATAATGTGCATAAGGTTGTGTCCAATCTTATGGATATTTATGATAGTCTACAAATAGAATAAATAGTCCCAATAGTATAAGGAGGTGAGAATAGACATTTTTAGAATAGTAGAAATGAGGAGGAACCTGGTGGCTGGAGGCATGCGGTGTGGTGAAGGCTGGGAATGGAACTGATGTGCCCATTGGGGGAATGTTGGGTCTACGTGATGGACCACGGTGAAGAAGAATAACTCAGGGCGAAATTTGTCGATGCCATCAAAGGTTGATACCTCAATGGAAGAGTACTTGGCTAGCTTGGCCAGTGGAAACCCAGTTCTCACATGATGGAAACATCAAGAGGTTGGTAGCTTAATGGTAGAGTACGGGACTTCCAAAAAAAGGTCTTAGGTTTAATCCCTAGCTTCTCCAACTAGTCAAAGGATGCTCAATAGGCCCAATTATTCTAGACCATTGGCATTCTAGTCCTTCAATTGGCTATGTTTAGATAATGTGATTGTATTTATTTTGTCTTTTTTTTGGTCTTCATGCCTCGCTCTCTTGTTTGAGAGAAAAAGGACTTAGGTGCTTGTCCCTAGTCAAAGATGCTCACTAGGCCCAATTATTCTACACCACTAGCATTCTAATCATTCCAGCCCCCAAAGAGTGAGAGATGAACCCTTTCATAGTGGGGCTTCTTGCCCATGCTTGCTCTGCCCCATAGCCCTATGTTGGTCTTGTGGATGTTAAAACTCTATTCATTCATCCATCCATCCTACAATAATGTAACAAAAAGTTTTAGCACAAACCCGTAGCTTCATTGCAGTTACAGCAGTGCCAATACTTTTAATTATAATCTTGAAAAGCTGACAACCCATTGTCACCCAACCAATACTTTTAATTATAAGCTTGAGATGCTGGCAACACTTATTTGGGTATATACTATTGCTCGGCCAAAGAGATGCAAGGAGATTCAACATGAATAAATAGGTGATGCCATAAAATTCATTGTTTCTAACATTTGCCAATTTAGGCAAAACAACATGCTCATCAGTGGCTTCGTCATCCTCTGTGTATGTTATATGATCAGGAAGATCAAAACCACAAATTGTGTGTGACTAAAATCTCCTCGAGAGATAGCTCAGAGATGTCAGGTTGTCTTTACAGGCAGTCCAGGTAATGTCTTGCGCCTACCCTTGTCAGGTCCTCCAATAACACCCCACATCTCAAATTGCCTCTGACGTGCCCTGGCTCTTTCTTTCTCTTCATCGCTTTTTTCAAGGTAACAATAAGGACAGGAAATCCCATACTCCCACTTAGGTGACAGTAGGTCATTTTCACTTATAGGTTTCTTGCAGGCATAGCAGAGTTGGTAATTACCCTTTGCCAGCCCATGCTCTACAGAAACCCGCTTATCAAACACGAAACATTCACCTTCCCACAAACTCTTTGATGATGGGATCTCTGCCAGGTACTTCAAAATGCCGCCTTCCAGGTGATAAACCTAGCATCACACCAGTAGTAATCAGCATGGAAAGAATCCATCGACACCTACAAAACTAGAATAATTTGCGCAGTCGAATTGTTATCTAAGGAAAGAGGTTAGAAAATTCGCTCCTAGATGTTGTTTCTGTTAAAGGAACAATCTGGTTCAAATACCTCCTCAAAACCCATATTCAGCAACAGGGATGTTGCCTTCTCACATCTAATGCCACCAGTACAGTAGGTCGCGATCCTACGAGGTGCTGCAGGAACATGGTCAGTGCCTGATATGATAGAAGAGGATAATTCTGGTTCATCAAACTGAATTTTCTGTCTTTTAAGAAATCTCTCAACCCATGCAGGGAATTCCCTGAATGAGGCTGTCTGCGGATCAACAGCTCCCCTGAACTTTCCTATGCGGATTTCATAAGTGTTCCTTACATCAATCAATACCTGCATCAAGTTCAATGGTCTAAAATCTAAAGTTAGAAAGTACCCAGTAATCAAAGCTGTACTCTCTAGAAAAAAATCCCCTTCCATACTCTTGCAACCACAATCGTGAATGAATTACTCCAATATTTCCACCAATAAATAGAATTACTCCCCTGAGGTTATTTACACATTTTGCTGATTATCCGCAAATGCAGTACATGTGCTCGCAACTTAGGCTAATTAGAAATCAAAGCTATATCTAAATGGGGACAATGTTAATTTTTAGTGCAAACGTGCCATTTATGCAGGAAATCGACAATCACCAGCTACTAATGATTCATAAATTTGCAACCCATGTAAGACTACTTGGAAGCGTTTAATTGGGGATAGGTGGAAGAACTTACAGTTTCAGGATCTGCAATTAAATCGTTCCAATCCTTTGGCTTCACATACTTTCCTACCCTTCTGGATGGGTAGATTCCTTCAATTCCAAGTGGGACTACCTGCAAGGTCATTAACCAGAAGCTTCCTTGACTAAACCTTGTTTTCTAATGCAAAGATGCTTAGGAACTTAAATGCACTTAAAAATGAAATGTGTATGCAATTGTGAACATCTATGGCAGAAATGTGACTCTATAGCTATGAAATGCAGGAGGCTTTAAGTTGGTTACAAGAAGCCATGAAAGATAGACATTAGTTAAGGCTCAGAATCGCCAGTGCTGGTTTCCAAATTCGGTAAAGTGCTGGCTCAAAGTCTAAATTCATCCAATTTGATACCAGATTGGATGTCTATAAAATCATTATATCCTGCTATGCAGGGACAAAAAAATGGACGGAGATGTTAAGCTCATCAGCATAAATGTATCTTATTACATTGCCATAATGCATGGAGGGCAGCAAATAGTTTTGTAAGGCAACAGTCATATCATGGAACATTGCACTTACTTCTTTTTTCACTTTTACACGAACATGATCCCATCGAAATGGTGCATCCTTTCCAGGTCCAAGTGGAGACTTTTCATGATGTCCATCATGCAATTTCTCATCATCTTCACTGGCAGGAGATTCATTCTTTCTAAGATTTTTGAGACGTATGTCCTCCTCAATGGTGCATAATACCTTTTGTACTGCATGTTTAGTTCCACAAATACTTCCATTGATTCCCTCGGGGGCAAGTATTATCCCTCCCGAAACACGCTGTGCTGCAATGTTTTGAAGTCAGACATTTCATATAGAAAATGAGACAAGGCCAAAATCATTTAAAATCCCCAAGTATTACATGCTGTCTCAATGGTTAGTTGCAAACAGCAAGAAAATATCTTGAAAGCACGTTCACTTCCATTGCAATTTCTATTCCTTATTAAAATGTTTAAATTCCTCTTACAACATTTGAGAAATAGCATGGATTCACAAGACTGTGGCAGTCAAAAGTTACAACCTTCCAAATAAGAACTAACCAATCTGTGAGTGTATTGTACCCCTGAACCATCCACAATATTTTCTCGTTTACATCCATGGAGAGCCGAAAGTCATTCAAGCAGCATCATACTCAATATTTCAGACATCCTGTTTCAATTTAATGGAAAGTTTGCTAGAAAACTCAAGCTCTGGCATGGTGTATTATAACTGTCAATAAGCTCTTCTTTCCTTTCTCAATTGTTAATGTTTTAGTTTGTTTCCATTTTTTATGCGCATCTCTAGGAGGCTACAATGTGCCCAAAAGGTGCCCCTAGCTGTACATGAACTGACGTAATAATTGGTCATCCCCCAGACGTTAATACAATCTTTCTTTCTTTACTTCCCATTCCTGTGCTTTCTATAACCACATTACTGGATCTAGCAGCAAGGACAAAATGTTAAAAGCGATATTCTTAACAGCAGAGGGAAAGGAAAGCTCACATGGTCTTCGCAAAGCTTGGCCAGAGGTTGACGCAGGTTCTCATAATCCGGAAGGTCCGCAAACTTGTAGAAGGAAATCACTACCAAAGGACCTGGTTTTCCTTTATCGCAGTCGCATTCACTGATGTTGTTCATTGTTGCATAACAACCCACAAATTTCCTCCCAGATCTGACGTATGCCCTGCCGAGTGAAAGGAAGCCTCTTGACCTTGGGTTGCTTATTTGATTAATGTTGAAGGACTTCAACGGAGAGGATTTTAACAGGGAGAGCGCCATAGCCGCCTCCTCCCGCAGCTTTTCATTGGCTTTTGCTAATTTCTTTTCTTTTCAAGGGTAAAAGTGACCATAGGCCAGATATATGAATTTAGGGTCCGGTCACACGATGCTGTCAATAGGGTTCACAAGCCGTCAATCATAGAAATGGAAGGGGTCACATGCTCAATTTTGACAGCGAAGAAGCCCTGTTGATAGCAATCCGTTCAACGGGCTTATGCATCGGTTGGAAGCATTGTCGTCAAAGGGGATTTCAGAGATGAGGACAGCTGGAAGATTTTCTAGCACTTGGCAGTAATCCCTCTGCCGGATCACAGACAAGTGCGCCAAATTTCTTGCTTCCGGTCTTTCTTTACAACGTGGAACCCTTACTTTGACAGGATCATGTGACCCGAGAAAAAAATTTGGATCCTGTCAATGGCAAAGAATCCATGTTACCAGCTTCATGTCACCTGACCCTTAGTGTAGTTTCATTAAGTCACTTACTTCATAGGCTTGGTTGACCTTTTTGGGTTGTCCCTAGAGGGCAAAAGCCTTAAATTTGAACATTGCAATGCCATTCAAGAGCTTTTGGCCCTTCAAAGAATGGTCTGTCTTTTTTTTAGCCATGCAAATGAACGGCAAGGGGAAAAAAATGCCATTCAACTTGAATGGCTTTCACAAATGTCACCTTTCAATTGAATCGCAAGCTTTAAAAAAAAAATTATTTTTTAGTATATATTTTTATTATTTTCATAGTATAACAACCAACATATAACTACCATTAACATTAATTAACACAAACCATTGGGTCCAACACATTTAAATTAAAATCCCCCTTAAACCCCCTTTGGTTTGGGTGCATATTCTGTAGGGGGTGACTCAACCTAGATTTGTTGGATAGGCATATTCACCCTTTGTTCCTTAATCTACATCGTACACAAAGTTCCTCGTTTGTGGGGTATGGATGTACAAAATTTGTTATATTGTATAACAAGATTTACAAAATACTATAAGATTTCAGGCAATATACTATATGGTTTTGATTTTGTACGTGCAAAACATAATTATAAAGGCTCTCGCTGCCCTACGTCACCCCCTGTGTGAATATGCACCCAAAACAAAGGGGGTTTAAGGGGGATTTTAATTTAAATGTGTTGGACCCAATGGTTTGTGTTAATTAATGTTAATGGTAGTTATGTGTTGGTTGTTATACTAAAAAAAATTTTGGGCCCTTCGGGCCCTAACAAAAGCAAATATAGGTAAACTTTAAGGACCTATATATTAATTACTAAGAAGCTTGGATATTCTAGTTGAACACATGTATAAGAGGGCATGGTTCATGCTAGAACATGGATTAGAAGAGGAGATTTCGGATCCAGGAAGATGGTTTCTTGGCGGAGCGCCTGCGCCTGCGGCTAGGGCGGCAACAGGGGGAGGAGGCCGCCCTCTTTCTCCTCTGACCGGCACTGCTACAGCCATCCTTGCAGACACGAATCCCTAATTTGATGCTAGTGGGGTTTGCCAATGGCCATGGGGTTTCTTTCTTGAAAGAATTTGCGGATTTTGATTGATTAAGCGACTTCAAGGCGGTCTTTACGGTTTGTGTTAGTAAGCCACTAACGTGGCCTTTGCTTCGATCTTTTAACAAGAATGATGATTTTGTTTAAGCAAATCCTGCTTGAAAGGGCGTGGAGCCTATAAGGTGAAGCTGATTTAGCAGGAATTAGAAAGAAAGCGGTTTGGTCTTCTTAAGTCTTTTTAGATGGATCCTCGATCAGGATGGTTTTCCCCTCCTCTTGCTCTTTCTTGCTAGCGGGAAGATTTGGGGATGTTTTTCTTGGAAAGAGCCGGTGTAAGTTCTTGGTCACTGTTTTACAGTTTTAAAAGCGAGGATGTCGGATTGTTTGATATTAGAGCTAGGGAGTTTGTTGGTGTCGGGAAGGCGCTTCCATATCAAGACCGGATATCATGAGCCAAACTTTGAGGGAGTTTTTGGTGGGTCAGTGTCACAACCCTATTGCTAGGTTGGCCGACCGTGGCACTTCCGAGCAATGCGACATCTCATTTCAATCTCACATTTGGTAGCAAAGCTGCGAGAATTGGATCATAGTTAGAAGCATTTTAGCCTCTCGGCGGTCGCGGAGATTGTTCGGGGTTACCCTTTGTCTCTTTTCTGCATTTCTAAATTTGCAAGAGGTTCTTGAAGCACTCAAGATTTGTCTACAACTTGTGGAAAATGCGGATTTAACTCCTGTAGTATTCTATTTAGCTAAGAAGATGTTCATACTGTAGTATTAGTTGGATAGAAGAAGAGGTTGAGAGAGCCGTATGAGTACTATAGCTGCAGACATGATTCAGATCCATGAGGGATCCTTTGTACTTTATTCATATCTGATCCATGAGGGATCTTTGTATTGTAATTCTTCCAATCTGTTCAATACAAAAAATTCTTACCTTCAAAAAAAAAAAAAAAAACATGGATTAGTTCCAAGAGGAACATGCAATTTGTCCAGATATAAAGATAGCAAGAATATATTTAACATTGAGCTATGAGTGTATGACAAAATATTAGTTAACATATCTTTTGAAAAGCCTCCAAATATTCTCTATAGTCGCACCTAGATCTATTAGAAAACTCCTATGAAAAATAGATCTGTAAAATGTAAAATAGATGCTATATTCGATATTCTTGGGGGACCACGTACAAATATCAATTTCATTGTGTTGATCATTTCTTTTTGCTTCCTGTAAATATCCAAGTTGGAGCGCAAAGCACCAGAAAGCAAAGATTTCACATTTTGTAGTGTTCAATAAACAAACTGTGGTTTAGTCACAATCTCTTACCAACAGGCAATTGGGTGAATCACTGCTATACTCAAGAATATCTTCAGGAATGTATGGCACCCAATCCATTTTCATCTCTTTCATTAGAACAATCATCTCTCCTTCCATTTGCACGGACTTTATGCCAACCTTATCTGATGGCGGAAATGGCGATGTTACCTACAAGAACAGAAAGCACACGTGCTTAAATTATCCAAGTAGCAAACACTGTTAATTGGCATTTTTTCCACTTAGAGCCACAACAGCTGGAATATATACGAATTGCATTGCATTTTGGAAATCCATGAATTGGGCTGCAGATGTCATTTGGAAACAAGCATATGGATGTATCAGACATGCATAATCAAAGAACATTCTTGATCAGAAAGCTTGACTTACGTTCAGTGCAGCCAAATAAATACGTCTATTTTCTATTCAAAACGTCACCTTCTTCAAATGCACTCTGGAAGAAACATGTCCAGAAATAGGCATGCATACAAATTGCAGGCTAAATTCTCAGAACATATCTAAATGAAATGGATTGTAATGGATAGAGATCAAAAACCTTCATGGCCGAAGATGTTTCCAGAACAGGTTGAAACCAAATAGTCCATGGCAAAGAATAGATGCATCAACTGAAATGGCCAAAAAAGATAAGACCCAAGGAAGCCTCTGATTCATAAGTGAAACCAATCTGCCGCTATTAGGTCTTCTTTTCTCTGCCCATTCTGTCCTCCAAAACTGAGAATCTGTTTCCCCTCTCATGAAGAATTTTTTAACTCCTGCTGCTTTGCTTGGTGCTGGCATCGAAGTAGCTCCTGCCAGATTGTATCTGCTCACAATCTTCTCAAGGAATTGCTTGGTTGGCTGAGCTATAGACTCACCTTCCATTCTGCACAGATTTTTTAGATCCAGTCCTGCTCTGTCAATCATTTCCAGAAGTTTGGGTCTGGTTAAACCCTTATTCAGAGTGCCCTCAGGCTTCCCCATAGTGGGTATGTTCGGCACAGCAATTCCGACCTTCTCAGAGTTAAATGTACATGTTATATAGAGGATTATGCAAACCCTAACCCTATTCATGTCTAAAACAACCAGATCTGAACTTTTAGAGCTGAGTCGGCTTACCCTGGTTCTCAAGTGAACTCCAGTTCGACCTGGTGTTTGCCATCTATATCTTGTAGGTCGTAAGCCAGCTTAGCTGATTCCGGTATTAGCTTTCATGAGAAAAAGACTGCTCCGACCGGCCGTTCGTCCATATCAGCAAAAATGTTTTAGATAAAGTTGGCTTTGGAACAAAAACCAAGACCTTAACCAGTTTTTGTTCGCGTAGCTCGGCTGCAACAGGACCAAAAATACGAGTTCCGATTGGTTCGCCCTGCTTATTTATTAGCACAACTACATTCTCCTCGAGCTTAATTTGACTGCCATCGCCTCTTTTGGCAATAAACTGCTTGATCTTCTGTCTAGCCCTTGCATCATCGAAATTACCTACCATGGATTGTAGCTGAGGTTCTAGCTCTTCTGAAATGAAGCCTCTGTATGAGCTTGCATGCAAACATTTGCCTAGCGAGAACCAAATGGAAAAAATGATACCCACCAGCGGAAGAATAGTGTAGCTCTTTTTCGCCGGATCATTTCTACATAAACCAGAAGCAAGCCCTATGTTTGATTTATCTTTGATAATAAAAATGGCGCTAATCCACACAACCCTAAAAAAAACCCTAAAAATAATGGGAGGATTTCACACCCACCACAAAAAAGCCTCCACCACAGGATTTGCCCCCTTTTCTAAAATCAACGGCTAACAAAAGGGTGCACTCTAGAAATACTATTTAGTACACCTGGATAAATATGGCCACCAAATCATATGAAAACCTTAGAGAAAACAGTACAAAAACAGAAAAAACCCCTGTTATAATACTAGATATTCTTTGTCACAACTCATTTCATTATTCAAATATAATACATGTATTTCCAGAAGAAGGATGAAATAAAATCCCCAGCTGGTCTTTTTTTTCCCACCCAATATCCAATTGGCCAACCAAATAATACCATCCATAACCATTATTAACCATTATTGTAATTAATACTATACTACGAAATGAACTACCACCAGCATTAAACATCCAAAAGAAAAAAGGAAAGAAAGGAATCTTGAAAAATTATTGACGAAGATCAAGAAACGGGCTTTGCCACTTCCAACAATTCCGATTCCGCTCTTCAGTTCTGTGACCAGACTTCAGACTCCAGACTATACCAATGACAAATCGAAAGAAATCAAACCAGAAGAATGATGTATTCCTGAAGGATCAGCCCAAACTCGGACTGTAAACTCAGAGAAGATTCGTTCAAACTCGAAGTAGGATTGTGTGAACTCAGACTCTGAACTCGGCTTTTGGAAGTTGGATCAAACTTTCAAAATATAACAAAAATATATGCATTGTCTGTCTGTAATTGTATTACTGCTTCAAAATTTATTGTACATTGTGCCATCGATTCTAAAACTAAGCTGCGCATTGTGTATCAAATTCTGCTTTTAGAAACTGAGTTGATAGCATTGCCAGTCTGACTTCCTTTCCAAATATACACACGCACATAGAATACAACAGTGCCTCTGTTAAAACTTTACAACCGGATCAGATACGAAGGCAACCTCATATCCAAAAACCGAATTCTTGTGTATATCAAATCCTGCTTTTAGAAACTAAGCTGGCATTTGTCTTAAATGAAAACCACTCTATGTAAATTTGCTGTTCAAATAGATCAGTACTTATCTTCTGCTAGAAAATATCCAACATGTTTCCATCAGGGGTGTCCGTTGTAGCTTTAAATCTTCCTCCGATTGTTTATGGTCTTTCTAAAAAAGTTGTCACGGTTTATGGTTTAAGCCAAAGCTGCTGCTATTTGCCAAAGTAGCCTCCAATCCTTCTAAATTTTCAGCAAACACTAAACTGTGTTCTTTCTTTCTTTCTAAATTTTTAGCAAACACTAAATTTCATATATTATCTCCTTTTTGTTTCGACCGATTCTTTTTGGTGCAGATGGTAAGACCCAAAAAAGATCCTCGACGGCAAGATATATTCAAAGCTTTTCATAAGCCTCAAGCAAGAAGAGGAGCAAGAAGCACTACCTCTAGCGATGTTGACATTGAAGCATCTAATGATGCTTTAGATCTTAATGCAGAACCAGACATAGACGAGGAACATCATATGTCAGATGAGGAATTTGATGAATTTGAAGAGTGTGATGGAACTACCGTTAAAAAGACGTTTAGAAGAGTTTGGAAACCAAGTTGGGCTGGTCCATATCCATGGAATTATTGTGTTGGAGTTCCTCCTAATCAAAGGATCAAATGTAAATGCTATGGTTCTCTTCTTATACAGAAGAGAACCATCATTCTAGGGATAGGGACGCCAGTTTTAGCGTCAACTCTCTTTTTGGACCCAAGCTTTCTTTGGCACAAGCCTGCTATAGCACAAGCTTTCTTTGGCCCTTTCTCCCATAAAAGCCTTGTGTTTTCCTGCATTCCTCATCGGCGTTTCCTCTGAGCTGAAGCTTGTTGTTATACAGAGTTTTTCTATGTCAGCCATTCTCATTAGCTAGATTTCTCCTTCTTCTCTATGCAGTATCTTTAGTTTCTACTTAGTACTAGATCATCTCCCTCTTAATTCTGCATCATTTCACAAGCTTTTCTGGCATTCAAGCAGTCTGCAATCCTCACTTCTATCGGATCCATAACCTTTACTGAGAGTTTTTCCAAAATTCTAAATTCCTTTCTCATTTGGTAGTTGCTTGTTCGGCTGGGCTAGAGTTAGGGGTCCAACATCAGCATATCTAGCTCGTCCTGGCATGATCTCCTGCTTTTGCCATGTGAATTGGGATCCGTCTTTGTTTGCTTGCATTGATCTGCGACTTGAAATAGGGCAGTTTTTTGAGTTGGAACCTGGTTTATGTCTGGGCTTCTCTTGGAGTGGATGCTTTTCTCTGATCATGCAGGGTAACGGATCCCTTTGTAGCTGGTGTTGGTACCGGATTTGCTTGTCATGCCATTTTAAAAATGGATGGATATGGACGACTTCCCTGGGTTTTCAAACTGCTTCAGGCAAGTGGGCCGCCGTAGGTCAGATCTATGGGCAGTAGCTGCATCTGTGTACAGGTTTATGCTTTTTGCTAGGTTTCTGCAGGAATAAATACGATAAAATAAACATTTAGCTTGCAAAACTAATATTTTATTGTGTGGATACATTGGTTGTACCTTTGGTCTCTTGTTATGGAGATGCAGGTTTGAGTCTTGTTAGCATCAACTCATGGGTGAGAAAGTTGTGAATACTTGACAATGTTTTTGGACCTTGGAATCGAGAGGAAGTTTGTTAATCTTTTTGGATCTTGGATGCCTTAGATGCCTTCAAGATTTTGGATCTTGGATGCCTAGATGCCTTCAAGATTTTTGTTGCACTTGTAGTCTACCAAATTGTTGCATAGACGGTTCTGTTTGGGCCTTGTTTATTTTGTCAAGTTGTTTTGTGGAGTGCATTTTTTCGCTTGTACATCTTGCTTTGAGCCAGGCTTGGTTCTTAGAGATGTCTTTAGATGCTTTGTTGGTCTAGAGTTGTTTTTGTACCTTCTTAGTTTCGTCCATCCAGGTATAGTTGTGTTTATCCATGCTTGCACAACTCTAGTACCTACTTTTTATGTTGTAAATATTCGAACACCTCAACTTTTTTGTCTTGGAGTGGTCGGTCGGGGTTTATGCCCATCAATCCCTTGTTTTTTGGAGATCGTATATTGGTCAGGTTGGAATATGTGCCCCCTTTTTATTAGATTCATTTCGATGACAATTTTCTTGTTTGATGGTTCTCCTTTGTTCAGTTGTCATTGATGTGCATGAGCTTGGAATCTAGGGTCAGTCTTGGGTCTTACACCATCAATTCCTTGGATGCCTAGTGCTTGCGTGGGTTATGTGAAGAGAGATGCTGAGCAAGGGAACAAGCAATTGACCAGACTATCGAATAGTTGTAAGTCTTTAGAGGGTGTTAGATGAATCGATGGCATTAGATGAGTAGATTAGATGGTTGAATCTTCATAGGTTGGAGTGCGTGTCCCTTAATTTCGTGTTTTAAACATGTCATCTTGTTTTATTGGAAAGGAGCTCTTGCTTTCAGTTTGTTGTGACGTTCCAGGTATTTATACGGTATACATATGCATACCATGACACGTCACCAGCATGTAGTAGGCCTAAGGGCCCAAGTGGGGTTCACCTATAATGGATTTTATTAGCTATGCTAATAAAACCAATGGATAATTATGGATTTTTTGGCATAATTAACCTATTATGCTAATTTGGTCTAATTAACTAATTATCACCAATGAGGGGGTGCCGCCTGGCCCAAATCGATTGGCCAGGAGGGACTTGCTATTTGGGTTGGAGAAATAGGGGTCCCATCTCCCCCCCGCCCCCATTTCATCCCAAATTCGAATTGGAGAGTGAAGAGGAGCAGTAGCCACCAGTTTAAACCCGTCCTTGCCAATACCTATCAATAGCCTCGAGCTATGGACGCCTTCCGTGACAACGGCTCCAGCCAACAGACTGGTTAGTCCTTAGATAGCTTCTATTTCGGTGACATTTCTTTGAATAGATGGAATGATTAAATTCTCTTTTGTATGTTGTTCTGGATATTTAGATGGTGTTTATATTTTTCCACCCCTTAATATCCAATAAATGCGGCCTGTGCACAAGAGCCAACCTGGCTGAGGATGCTATGATGTGGTTCAGCACCAGATAACGAGTATGATGGTGAATCGAGGGTGGGGTCTTGCTTAGCACGGCTACAGGACTCCTACAGTGTGCTAGACTTATAGCCGGTCACTGTGTGTGGGCCGGGTATGGGTCTGACGCTCCCTGGGTCCAGGGAGACGTGCCTATATGGACGCCCTGGACTCGAACGGGCTGGTGAGCCGGCCTTTAGATTTAGGGGAGTAAGTCGGGTACGGATGCGGGGGTCACTGAGGGGGCACGTGTTCTCTAGTACACCCAGGGATCCATCATGCTCGGGAAGGAGACGCCTCTCTGACCTGCCTCATCGGACCGTGGAGATGTAACCCGGAGTAGTCCCATAGGGTGATTCCTTGGGATTGCGTCTCCGGAGGGCTACAAGCACGTCATAGCATGATTCAGCCTATCTGCAAAGTGTGCACAGGAGGGGCGGATGGAGTGGACTATCCTAGCCATTGTCTTATGCCAGCCAACGCCATGTTATACCTCCATCTGCTGATATCTTGAGGCCCTGGCCGTCAGTTGATCCCTTGGAGCCTGAGCCCAAGGTAGCGCCTTATCGTGGTGTTTATTTCATGTTATGATGGTTGTACTGTCTTTTCGTTGATGATGATGGATGGGCCACCATTCGTGGTGGTATGTTATTTAGCATGATTGTTGTATGAAAACGTGTATGTATACTTTCGCTGTATAGGATTTCCCATAGACGAATGACACCTCTGTGTTCCTCGCCCGGATACTTGGCCATCCCAAGTGGTCCGAGTATGACAGAGGGCCCTACCTTGGTGATGTAGTCGCCATGGGAGGGGAATTCCCATATTTGTATGATGGGAGCATCGTACATATTCTGGGAGCGTTATAGTAGTATCAGAGCAGGACCAAAATCATTGCACTGGCCATAACCTAGCTCGCTAGTTTACGGTACTTTCTTTTAGGTTAAAGTAGTCAAACTCTGTAGTTAGCATGTTAGTTGGCCTAGCTATGGGAGGACTGACCTAGTGCGTAGGAGAGTGTTCTCTAGTAGAGTGGTTAGGGTCAGAAGGTGGAGCCAGAGGTTCGAGTTTTGTAAGCGCCATAACTTTCTTCAGGTAGCTCGGATTGACGAGATTTTTGCTCCAACATGTCGGGCATGGTCCAAATAGCTTAGGGGCATCGTCATCCGGCTGCAACAGGGCGAGGAAGCGGGCCAAAACCCAACTCGGGTGCCGCTCAGATTTGGGTGTCCTGGAATTTGAATTAAAACACGTATAACCGGACCGGCGCCCGACCGTATAAATGCATTCCGCCGTATAAATTTGAAAAAAAAAAAAAGTTTCCAAAAATTTTTAAACTTAAAACTAAAGTGACGTTTTTTTTTTTTTTTTTCATTTCTTGCCTTGCTCTTTTCCCTCAAGGCCGCCCTAGTCCGTCCGCCATAGTCACGGAGCCCAAGCCCCAAACGCCTCACACCCTCCCGCCTTCGCCACTATTACCCCTTAGCGCCTCATTCTCCACCTCTTCTAGACCCCGCGCCTCTTCTTTGTTCTTTTCCTTGTTTAGGCCCAATGAACATGGCACGTACTAAAAGTACCCAGAGCTATGGCTCCCTCAAAATACCCCAGATTTACGCCCAGCTTGGGGAGTATCTGGCTACCGACCCTGACCCGGTCGAGCTCCTTCTAGTCCAGCTGGTGCAACGTTTCATTGACGGCCATAGAATACCATATCCCTTATTCCACCTCTTCGAGCGCTTTTTGATAAAGCGTAACCTTTTACGGCAGTCATACACTATAGTCGAGCAACCCGACCAAGTTATGATGCTGGTTAAGTTTTATCCACCTGAGTGTGAGGAAGTCCCAGAAGAGGAGGCCATACGGAGGGAGGCGGCCTGCATCAGGGAGTTGGCCCGAGCAGCGACATCCGAGAAATAGAAAGGGGACACACCGAAGCTCGGGGCCATGAGTATGTCTACCTGGGTGATGGGATAGCCATTATCAACTGTACCCCCCTTGATCTTCCCCCATATGAATATGATGAGGCGATCCAAAGTTTTACTTGGGGTGAGGTTCCATCTCATATTAACCTGGATTACTTAATAGTGATCCAGATGGACATGCAAGCACGGCCGGACCGCTACCGTGCAGAATTGATCCGAAGGATTACGGCCCGACGTCTTGCACAGATAGAAGAAGATATGGCTGCCGCTCGTGCTGCTCAAGAAGAGGCTGAGAGGGCCCAGCGGGAGCAACAACAAGATAGGAGCAGGGGCAGCAACAACAGGTCAATACGGAACGGGAGGACCAGCGCGGCCCCGACCAGACCGAGAAGCCTCCCATTAAGAGACGGCGCAAATCCACTGCCCACAAGTCTGGGAGTCAGTACAAGGAAAAGCTTAAGACTGTCGGGAAAATTGGCAAGGCCACCAACTCCGCCCGCTGGCAAGAACGAGTGGATGCTGCAAGACCCCATCCAGTCTCTGCGGGCAAGACTTTGCCCAAGAAGCCTGCACCGACTCAGAGAACAGCTACTTCGAGGAAACCCCATCGCGTCAGACCAAGTATCGTGGCCTTACGGGAGATCCGTAAGTACCAAAAGACCACGGAGTTGCTATTACGGAAGCTTCCTTTTCAGAGGTTGGTCCGAGAAATAGCCCAGGAGTTTAAGTCCGATCTGCGCTTCCAAACTTTTGCTATTCTGGCACTCCAGGAGGCTGCTGAGGCTTATCTGATGGTCCTTTTTGGGGATGCAAATCTTTGCGCCATCCACGCAAAGAGGGTCACTATTATGACCAAAGATTTGGCTCTCGCCTGAAGAATTCGGGGAGACCATATTAGCTTGTCCATCAAGCAATTTTGTTGTACCAATTTTGTATCGATATGAATATAATCGGATTTTTTGTTTATATAAACTCTGTTTGCAAACAAATGATAACAATAAATAAATAAAGTTTATAATTATTAAAAAAAAAATGATGACATCAGCATAAAAGTAAAAAGTTACTTAGAAGTTTTTAGGGTTTCATTTGCTATTCCTTATTTCTTCTTTAATTGTCCTCCTCCTCCACGCATCAACAGCGCCCATGACCACTCCAATCATGCTCCAATGGTATCAAGATGGAGAGCATTGGGACCCTGAAGTCCCCTTCGATCTTTTACAGCCTTTCTTGCTCCAGAAGATAGATCTTATAGCCAACATGCAGAGTCATCCCGACTATGCTGGCTTTCTTGAGTTCTATACCCAAGAAATGCTCCCTCTTTGCATTCCTTTGGGAGATCCGCCACAGCTCTACTTAGAGCGAGCTGTAGTGAGGGAAATGCTGGGGGGAGACACACATGCGTACGACGTGCTGAAGGGGAAACTTCGATGGGGCCGCAACCCACCAGTCGTCACGCATGAAGGCCAACAATACCTTGAAGTGGCCTTTGCTCTGGCCATTCTTATGGACCAGTATGTAGACGATGACACCCTGCCGGCAGAAAAGGGCAAGGTCCCTGAGTCTTCAGATGAGGAAGAAGACGAGTATATAAGGATGTATGACTTTGTCCGGTGGAAGCAGTTGGCCGAACAGATGCCACCACACCGGGATCAGGGAGCACGGTTGACTGGATTGGATGCCCGTCCGGTTATCTAACACCAAGGTCAGGAGTTCCTCCTATTGGAAGATATTCTCTGGACATACTATGTGGTGGCCGGTTTGAAGGGCCGAGAAAAAGCACAGGTGCTCTATGAACTGGCTGAGTATTGCATGGATGATTTTATTGATTTTACACCTGTAGAGCTTCCTCCAGAGGTACAGCAGCTGCTCCAGTCTCATCAAGAAACTATTGAGCCGGCTGATACTCTTCTTTAGCTCAGAGATCTTGTACTCCAAGATCCTCCATCTCAGCCTCCTCAGGAAGCCTTTACGGCCATGGAACCTCACGTCCCAAATATTAATATGGTCGACATCCCTTCCGAGGCAGATGAAGAAGGGAAAGATCTCTATCATAACCCCAGTCATCTCAGGGAGGAGAAACAGGAGCTCAAGGAAGAAGAGGTCATCATGGATCTCGATAAGTGGCTACCTCGAGCACACCGCAGGGCAAAGCGTTGGGGAATCACCTCACACGCTTCTTCCTATCGGCTTTTCGGCAAGGGCAGGTCCTTTTTGTAGCACGAGACCTGGCCCCAGAAGCTAAAGCATCGTGGTGGAGCCTCCGTGCCTTGTCCATGGGGGTCACTGAGGGGGCACGTGTTCTCTAGTACACCCAGGGATCCGTCATGCTTGGGAAGGAGACGCCTCTCTGACCTGCCTCATCGGACTGGGGAGATGTAACCCAGAGTAGTCCCGTAGGGTGATTCCTTGGGATTGCGTCTTCGGAGGGCTACAAGCACGTCATAGCATGATTCAACCTATCTGCAAAGTGTGCACAGGAGGGGCATATGGAGTGGACTACCCTAGCTATTGTCTTATGCCAGCCAACGCCATGTTATACATCCGTCTGCTGATATCTTGAGGCCCTGGCCGTCAGTTGATCCCTTGGAGTCTGAGCCCATGGTAACGCCTTGTCGTGGTGTTTATTTCATGTTATGATGGTTGTACTGTCTTTTCGTTGGGCCACCCTTCGTGGTGGTATATTATTTAGCATGATTGTTGTATGCTAACGTGTATATATGCTTCCGCTGTATAGGATTTCCCATAGAGGACGTGGGACGAATGACACCTCCATGTTCCTCGCCCGGACACTTGGCCATCCTAAGTGGTCCGAGTATGACGGAGGGCCCTACCTTGGTGATGTAGTCGCCATGGGAGGGGAATTCTCGTATTTGTACGATGGGAGCATCGTATAGATTCTGGGAGCGTCACATTTGTCCTTGAAGTTAGATAAGGTTGGATTCTAAGGTCCTGGGTCTTATGTTCCTAGATTAAAAGCATAGCTTAGATGCTTTGGGTGTCCCTTGGATTGTGTTGTTTGGTTTGGTTTTATAAGGCTTTGTTGGGTTTTGAGGCGTTTTGAGTCTAGGGCCTGTTGTCATGCTTCCTGGGTCCAGTGTAGCATAGCTTAGATGCTTTTTTGTATTTTTTATGAACAGTCGATCCTTGTTCTTATACCATGTTTTCCTGTTTTTTCAGTTTGTTGCATAGGTTGGTTTGTTTGGACATGGTTTCATGAATCTTGTCAAGTTGTTAGGTCATAAAGATTAGGCTTTTTTGGTGTGGGAAGCATTTTGTTTGCTTGTGTTTCACTTTGAGGCAGCCTTGGTTGGAGGTATTCCCAGAGGGTTGTTGGTTCTAAGGGGCCTTTTTTTTTTTTTTTTTTTTTTTTTGGGGATGCCAGTATCCCACCAGTTTTTACATGTTGTGGGTTAACATTTTGGGGTAAACAATTTCACCATTCTTTCATATTCAGATAAGGCATCTTAAAGGGCTTCTCTAATTGGGAACCTTTAGGAACATATAGAGTTGAATGGCCTGCAAGAATGTTGGTGCTAGTGAGGGCGTTTGCATGATGATCATACCAAATAGGTGAATATTGTTGTAAGTATATACTTTCATGTTCCCTTTTCCTCATGTGCAATGACTGCAGGACATGATCAACATCAACAAGATCATGTTCTCTAGCTTCATACTATATATATTCGGGTCTTGCTGAACCTGAAGAGTTCCTTCACTGACAATAGCATAATCACGATACAATGCGTAACTTTGTATCATTTGAGTACCGTATCTTATCAAACACAACTTCAAGAATACAAGACACTGAAATCATGTTGAATCTTGCTATCTGATAAAATCCAACAAAATTCCACATTAGGCTGACATTCATGCCAAAATGGAAAAAATGGCACATAATGAAAATTTTATGAGGCCAGACATTAGCAAATGAAATGGCTAAATTTATATCAAGAATCACGGAGTCATAGCTACAGATCTTGAATGCCTTTGCAACCGCCATAAGAAAGACGAGATGATATGTTCACCATCAAGAAAGATCTGCCACCAGGGTTTCCATTGGATTAGAAAAAAGAAAGGGGATTTTCCTTGCTGAGATGCCGCAACAGGCCCAGAAACTTTGGAGCACTATTGTATTCATGCCTTATTATCTTTTCGTATTGTTCCTGATCTAAGAATTGACAATTTCGTATTTCAAGATAGGTACCATTTTGTATTGGTTTAATTTGGCATATGGACAGATGTGTCAAATTAGCAGAATACTTTGACTATGATGGACTAGTTTTGTTCTATCTAGGTATGTTCCTTATCATTTTCTGGGCCTTACACTCTAATATTCGTTCCTTTCCCTCCCCAACATTTTGGTCCAAGAATGAATAAAGAGAGCAACAAGTTTTATCCAAGTTAACAACTTGCTCTGTCTTGCTTGGGCAGGATGTAATGGAGGGGGTCCACATGCTATGAACATCAAGGCCTCTATGGCGAATCAAATGCTAATTTCTGCAACCACAATTATGCCTCTATTTGTATGTCCTGTGTGGATAATTGTAGGAGTTGTAGTAGTCACACCAGGGGGACATAAAGAGAACATGGTCTTGTTGATGTTGATCATGTTCTGCAATCATTGCACATGAGAAAAAGGGAACAAGAAAGTATATTCTTACAACAACATTCACCTACTTGGTATGATCATCATGCAAAGGCCCTCACTAGCACCAACATTCTTGTAGGCCATTCAATACTATATGTTCCTAAAGGTTCCCAATTAGAGAAGCCCTTTAAGGTGCCTTATTTGAATATGAAAGAATGGTGAAATTGTTTACCTCCATAATGTTTTATGGGCAAAGGCAAAGGTGTCAGGAGCTTGAAATGCGAGTTTAAGAATGCTAGCTGCAAAATCTGAAAGATTTTTATCAGAGCTAAACCAATCATAGACCAAATCGGTTCTTTTCCTGCTAAATTTGCAAAGGCCTCAAAATTTATTTATACCTAAAACGGACTAAATACCTGAAATTTAGAATACAAGACAGAGAAAGCAATTAACAAAGAAACAAAGCATCTTCCAATAAGGCGGTTCTTGCAGTTTGTAGACCTGCAATACAGAACCTTCTGTGATCAGAAAAATAAAGCAACGGCTGATTCTACATGGCCACTACGAATTTTTCTCCCTTTGATTGCAAAAGCAAATCTCTCCTAAGTATTTCCTAAGAAATTATTACTCTTGGCTTGATGCCAATTTTTTCCAGACCTTGAAAATTAAAAATAAAGGGTTCTATTGTTTTCAGCATCACGTCCTCATAACTGGGCATTTCTTTCCAGGAAAAAAGTTTTTAGGATCTTATTTTTATTTTTGCTTCTTTTTAGCATTTTTGGCATGGGTTTTTTATATCTACTAAATCAAGATAGAAGCCTCAAACTTAAAGCCCAGCATAGAAGCATCCCCATGACTAAGAAAAAAAACAAATACCCTAGTCACCATACAAGAAAAAGCGATAGCATTATCATTAATAATTCGAGGAAATAAATGCCAAAAGCTATTAATATGTCTATGCCCCTGCAAATCTAAATTACTATTCATATCTAAATTAGTATTCAGTAATTTTTGAAGGACCGTCCTATAAATCTTGATAGCAACAAACTCAACAAACTAACCACAGATTAAGAAGGCATTCCATATTGTTTCAATCTATGCATTTGCCCATTGTGGCAAGTCCTTTTATGCTAAGTTTTCCTTTCGACTGTGTTGACGCTTATTGAGAGGAATGCAGCTTGTAGTATTGTTGAAGGTTAGAATTGGAGGTATTCGAGAGGAGGAGGATGGGTATATTGAGATCATGGAACGCCATACACTTCTTGTCAGTTTCACATGTAAATATTTGAGGGAACTGCTTCTCTGATGAGGCAGAAAGAAGGGCAAAAAGATATGTTGATCTTCTAAAAAAGCTCTTTTAAGATCAACACCCTAAAATAGCTATGAGTATGAGCAGTCTCTGGTTGTACTCATGTCCATAAATGAAACCAACCATGGGAACGTGCAACCCCATCTTCACTTCATCTATGACGTGTACTTCCGAAACCACTCATACTCATACCATGCTCTGCTTTTTTGTCCGTCATATGAGCATATTCATGACGCTTTCGATATTAGCGCTGTTAATCTTCGAGACTTGTTTGGCATGCATCCGACCAAGTTGGGAACATATCTAAAGGCTGTTTTCAAGGAAAGAATAGATGTTATGTAATTATATGAACACATGTCACACCTCGAAAGTTCTCGATTGTTTGTATTTTGAATATATCTTTATGGACCATCTTGTTACCTTAAAAACAACGCATGTACTGTTGGCCATATGGACCTGAGGGTCCCCAAAAATGGCATGATTAATATTGATTGATTGATTTATTGATAACTAAAAAAAGGTCAATGAGATGACCTTGAAAAAGGCAAGAGATACCTGCAAATCTTCCCAATCTCCTTTTTGCCTCAATTGAATCAAGGAGTTCCACAAGTACTCACATTTTATGAATTGAGATTGCAAACATAGATGATGTTCCATGACCTCGCTACCCATCCCTCTTCATTGACCTTGAATACCTCGAGGTCGAACTTTCCACCCACCTTACTCTATATTCCAGCCAAATACACTTTGGAGAAAGAATACTGCTGAAAGTAATGCTATTTGGCTCAATTCCTTCAAACTTCATTTGTTGAATAAGTTGTAAAGCTGTTGCCGTGCCCATCTTGAGCATAAATAGAGATTATTGCTGACCAAGCAATCAAGTCTTTCTGATACAACATATTGAATACCTTATGTGCAGCCTCTGGATCCCCGCCCTTTCCATACATATTAAGGAGCCTATTCCCAAATATGACATCTGATTGCAGCCCCTTACTAAGAATGTAGCCGTTGATGAGTTTAACATTTGCTAAGGTAGCAAGTTTTTATGTAAACATTAATAACGCTTTTTCTTGTGACTTGGCTCGGACATATGCTTTTCGAATTCATTCGCCTAAACAGACTAATAATAATGAATGATCTGACTAAAGATAGTAGAGGGATATCATAAGGGATGTCCTGAAGCTATAGATGGTCCAGTCGATTTTAAAAGAGAAGCAAGAGGTACAGCAAGTAAATGTAGAGAGCAACGTACATGAAAGACCAACATCTGCAACTGCAGCTAGCATTGGAGCCGATGAGATGATTAACGAGCCTAGTCGAATCACCATGAAAAATATGTTCCTTCCTGCTCTTCTCAGACTTTCAAGGGTTCCTCGTTCGGAGCCCATATTTCCCCTGTAGATATGGATCCGACCTTTATAAACTGGCCGAAAACTATGAATCAGATTTTCTTCAAGAAAATGCAGCACCACCTAACCGGCATCATGAATCCATAGCTTCATCCTCGGTCTGCCCTGCCAGTTACTCGGTTGGAACATCCCAGATCCAAAACGTAGGTGACCAACAATTTATAGGGAATAGTAGGTTTGGAGCAGTCAGCAGCATATCCTAGGTATATTCTAGCATATACCTAGGATATGCCATAAACCCACGTAAACGAGGATTTGCCCCCCTAGGGGCAACCCAAAAAGCTCTCAAACAAAACGAACCGTTGGTTTGCGGCTGATATTTTCTTCCCCTTAAAAAAAGTTGAGACCAGAAGTGCCCGAGCAATCGGAGCAGGGCCATCATCTCAGCTTCCCTATGCTCTTGGTTCTTGGGAAAGGGGCTTCTTGGTTCTTGGCTGCAGGGTTGCGGAAGCATGGGCTTAGGGAAGCACGGGCTTAGGGTTTCGCACGGGCTTATGGCCAATTTCGATGCATGGTAAATGAGCCTCAATATACATCCACTAGTTCGAGCTACTTATTAACGTCTGCAAACAGATTTTTGCGAGGGATTTATCAATGTGTTACGAATTTTGGGAGCAAGCCAAGGCAATAAAACAGAAGAAGAGATTCAAGCACCCTTCATTCAAGTTATCAGAGATCCATTCAGTATGCCCATTTCTACCGCTAACCCTATTCATAACAGCGACCAAAAGTGAGCTTACATAATTATCAATGGCCACAGAGGCCATGGCAAAGGTGCTTACAAGCCCTCGAGCTCTCTCAAGTACTTGATCATAGAAAAATTATGTGTGTGCTACATAAGTAAATACCGCTGCCACTCCTACAATGGAATATTGAGGCACTTGCCCAAGATATGCTTATGGCTACTTTTGCATATTCATGATGAACTAAGCCATGATTTTTTACAATCTATAGTCTTTTATATCCACGGTGGCTCCTGCAGCTATGGAATCTAATATAAGCACAAGTCCAATTCCTATCCTTTGCAGCATTGTTATACCTTGCTCGAGCCCGGTCAATCTGCGCATGATTTGAACAAACAGGGTTTTATACACAATTGTGGCAACAATGAAGGCTATGGTGTAGAATGTGAAGAGGGATGTAGGTGAGATGTCTATTAATCCCATTTTAGTATCCATGTAAGAACAAAAAGCTAGTTTCTGGACTGCAGGGCAGAGGGAAAGTTGATGCAAATGAATTCTTAAGGTAGAATATTTACCTGGCTTCACTCAAGAGACAGAGATGTGCCAGAGAACCCAAATTATAAGAGCCATGGAAAGCTCTACTTTTTTTTTTGCAAAGAAGTGGAATTGGTTTGTTGCCAGTTGTTTTTTGTATAGAAGGAAAAATTGTTGAAAATTTTGTTTTGGTGTTTTTGGGATTTGTACTATAACAGTTTATATATTATTCATGAATTTTCCAATTATTTTGAATTTTTATTTTTTTCCCGTAACAAAAAGACATCTCCTATAACACATCAAAACAAAAATAATTCGACAGTACCTTTCACACAACTTAATTAAACAATATTTTCCAAAGTATCAATCACATATGTAAAGAATTATAGCCATACACATTATTTGAGATTACACAATACTTGAGAAGTGTTCTTGGCATAGCATTTGCAATATGAGACAAGCATGAGTATTTTTTGTGATAAAATGGACATGAGCATTGTATTTTACGTATATATTAATTGATGATGGAAGCAATCATGTTTTATTCACCATCTTCATTTAACACAAGTAACAAATGTGGATACTAAGGTTCGACAATTGTTTGTGATAAAATAGAATCGAGCAAGCACTGTATTTTACTTATATATTTCTTGATAATATAAGCAATGAACATCATGTATTATTCACCATCTGCGTTTAACACAAGTAAGAAATGTAGCTACTAAGGTTCTAAATTGTTTCACCTATGCTTTCATCAGTGGTTGTTTTTATAGGTGGCTCAGGAGGCATAAGCAAGAGCCCCAATGAGCCTAACCGAGCATGTTTTGCATATGTTTTGTAGATCCCCTACATCAAATTCAATTCAATTCATTTCTAAAGTTTTATCTCTACTTAAAAACACAAGGGATGTCTCTTATCCATTCTTCCAACCACTTCCACATCAATTGAAGAAAATACCCCTCACATCTTCACACTCTGATCTATCTATACACAAGGCAAATATAAATATTTTGTTCCATTTACGAAATCCATTTTGCATGCCAAATAATGCATGTCATCGTCCGGCACATGTTCCTAGTCATTAATGCAAAGGTTTTCCCCCAAAAATCTTTAAAGACAAAGGCTTTTTAATCTTAGTAACAATTGTAATAGCCCATCATATGGGTTCCATGACCTATTGGATGCAAACACATTCCCAATTAAAAACAAACGAAGGTCGTTGGCTAGCATAGTTGCAGTGTAGATAAGGAATATCATAAAAATTATGGTTGGTCGTTATTGATCTCATAAATATCTGATGCTGATACAAATCATAGTTATGAAACATGGCCATTCCAACCGTGTCCCATGACTGCAACGGTTTTTGTAGCAAATCTGTTGCCAATATGGCAACGCCCATGGTATTTGAGTCGATGGGGGCAACGACCGTTGTCTACCATGTCACCCATTGTCTACCATGTTCTTCACTCTGAGATCACTATGAGATGGCCATTTTCCGCTGAACATGTTTCATTTATGCTCATGCGTACATCCCAAAACTGCCCATAGTCATAGCTATTTTAGGGTCTTATCTTAAAAGAGCTTTTTTAGGGAATCAACCTATCTTTTTACCCTTCTTTCTGCCTCATCAGTATCAAGTAGTTCCTTTTAAATGTTTATATGTGAAACTGACAACACATACATGGTGTCCCATGATCTCAATATATCCATCCCTCCTCCTTGTCTTGAATACCTCCAGATCTGGCCTTCAACAATCCTAGATTGCATTCATTTCAAGGGCCTCTACACGTGAATGTTGCTTTAAATTGTTCCATGCTAGACCCTTTTCCTCAGATGCAATGATTGCAGGACATGATATCAACAAGATCGTGTTCTCTAGCTTCATACTGTATATATTCACGTTTGCTGAAGCTGAACAATTCCTTCACAGATAATAGCATCTCATACTATGGTTATAGCTCATGCCCGACACAGTCATCTTGAAGGGTTTTTTCACAAAAATGCATGTTGTATCGTGGACTGCATCCTTTAGGTTGTTTGTTTGAGGACATGCCTAGACATAATGTGATTGCATGGAATGCAGTTATTATTAGTGCCATTACAGAAGAGGGACAACACAATATAGCTAGAGCTTATTCATGATTGGGCCTTCAGTTTTTGTAACGCTCCTAACCATCATGCCCTCAACCAACTGGGCAAAACTGTCTAGACACTGTGGGTTGCTACACACTGTGGGTTGCCCATAAACAAGAACAGTATGGAAGAAAGGGGTTTCCTGAAGGATGATGCAGCTGAAGACCTAGATCTCATGCCATGGGAAAATGGCAGAGCTAAAGTATTAAGGGTCTTGATATCCTAAAAATCTAAGAAACTCATACCCCAAATTCTGCAGAAGGCAGAGCCAAGAAAAAATACAGAGGAACATCATTTTGCCACATGATATGGAGCCCCATCAGAATGTTGCAATTTTTGAGCAATATTCAGAGTCAGATTTACTCCAATTTTACTTTCTGTTAAACCTATCAAATCTGCTTCTGTTGGATCCAATAACGGAACTAGGAGAACATGAAATAATCGACTAAAACACACACAGAAACTGCAGCCCAATCTTAATATTCCACCGATTCAATCAGTTTCAAATAGCCCAACATGCATTTTCTAAAGGCACCATTAGCAGTTCATGTCAACCATAAAAATAACATCGAATTCATCTCGCACTAATAAGTGAATCTAGCCTCTTCTCCACAGGAGGCAAGGCACGAGGCTCTTCGGGATGTGACAGGGGCCCCGCCCCACTCTATGCCGGTAGAGAAGCCGCCTCCGGATAGGGCCCAGGCGGCAGCGGGCCTGTGTTGGGTGGGCCATCCCGGCCCACCGCGAGTAACGTGTCGTCGGCCGTGCCTGTGGGGCAAGGCAGCTCAAATCCAACGGTGTCTCGGCAGGAGGTGGCCCAGAAGTTGCTCCACATCCAGCTGCTGCAGGAACAGGCAGAGCAGCGGCGATACCGACAGGGGGATCCAGGGCTGGCCGGGGGGCGCCGGGTACAATCGTCGGACTCTGATGTGGCATCCACCCAGGCCTCTTCGGAGGGGATGGAGCTTGACAAAGTGGCGCGGGTACGCTCTTGGGCTGATGAGGCGGATCGGGATGCGGAGGTCTCCCTGACGGACAACCCGCTAGCTCTTGTTCCGTATGACTCAGACCAAGGATTTATTTCGCCGGCGAGACGGGGAAGGAAAAAGAAGCAGCGTAAGAATCCGTCTGGCTCAGTAATAGCTATGGACAAGAAGATCCTGAGTTGGAACGTTCGAGGTGTGCGTTCGTCGCCCAGTAAGAGAACGAGAGTGGCGTTGGCGGTCCGCAAGATGGATCCTGACATCTTGTGCCTTCAGGAGCATAAGTGTCACAGGGGGGACACTCGGGCATTGCTGGATATGTTCGGGCCACAATACGCTGCTGCAGTTGCCACCTCCGGGGCTTCTAAAGGTGGGGCGGCCGTTGCGTGGAAGATGCATGTACAGGTGACGTTCACCTTGGCACACAAGGCCCCAAAAAAAAAATCATTACCAGTTTTTCAAAATTGTTTTTACATGAAACCACTAGAATAAAGTGATATCACTAAGTGGGTTAATATGTTGAATAACCACTGCTAGTTACATAGTGTGGTTCTTACTTATGGTTTATTATTCTAGTTTATCACCATTATTCACCTTAATGGTTCTTTATAGTAGTTTGTTTGTTTGGTTAATAATAGTGCTTTATTATTGTGTTTTACAAATGCGGTACATTTAATACTATAGACCATAAACCATTAGCGAAAAATGTCTAATTGAATGTGCAATCTAGTGTGGTTTCCAAAATAAGATGTCTATATTTTTTCATATGAATCAATGCTCTCCCATATGATAAAATGTGCCAATTTCTTTAATAAAATATTATAGGCTAAGCGGTAATGGTTTTGCCAACAAGGTAGTGAGGGCTTTCATCTTTGTATTAGGACGAATCAATACTGCTTTGGACAATGTAATTACTATTGGTTTACCAAGTATAAGAAGGCATACTCAATTAAAAATCATTGCCACTTTGAATGCATACTTATTGCGAGTTTTTCCATCAAACATTTAATGTTTTATTATAAGGATTGGTATTAGTTTCTATAACAAAAAGACATAATCTATATACAAGTCTATCCAGTGTATTGATGCAAGCTTTTATATCAAAACATCAAATGTTTTTTAATTAAAGCAGCATATGTGTCTAAAACATTATGATTGGTGCCTAGGGATTTGAACCCTAGTATTTCCATTTTCCCAGACACAATTTTTGGGTAGCATAAGAAACACATTGGAGTGTTTCTTTGAAGTTGACATCTTCATTCTCAAGAGATAATCTATCTGGAACAATGCTCTGTAGCTTCAACATCTAAAGTTGTCATTGTGTATACTTAAATTCAATCTGTGCTACTTTGGTTGCTGGATTATTGATACTATATTCTGCATTTGTTATTGTATCCTTGCAATCTTGAACATTATCAGTCTGCAAAAATGAACGCTACTTCGCTGAAATCAAATCAGAGCTAAAACACATTAAAGAATATGCTTGCATTTACAATGTTAATAGGAATCTCATTGTCACTTTCAGATACTTGACGAACATAAGTTCGTTGACTAAAATGTCTTGCAGATCGAATGTGACTGTGCACAATTAAAGCCTGACTTTCTTGTTAACGCATCTGGACGACATCTTGGACCCATCGTTCCTAATGTTGCCAGTCATTCTCTATTTCTTTCTGGAACTGTCCCTCTTGCTCTTCTTGAAATAAGGAAAGAACAACGCAGCACAATTCTCGGTGATCTGTGCAGCTGCACAATCAACAATTTTCCAGATTCAAGTCTTGCCTCCAATCCACAATCTGCAAAGTTCACACTTCTTGACCTTGTAATTTCCTTCGATGCATAATTTGCAAGTTTCAGAGTTGAGATTGTTGCTGACCTTCTTGTTGAATCTGTCGTGAAGAAGGTCCCTCTCTTTCCTAAGATTTCAAGAAATGACTTCGACCTTTTCTGTATAATGGTCTGGGATGCACTTTTATTCCCCAATATTTTTCTTAGAACCTGTTCCATGCCCACATTTTTCTTTTCCTCTAACATTTTTCCAGTTTCATCAACATTAGCAGAGGGCTGAATTTGAAATGTAGTAACTTTTTAGAATGCCACACATGCTTACCCTTATTAATATCGTCCTCTACTTGGCAGTCCTTAGCCTCTTGCTTGTCCTCTTGATTGTCCAGAGACCTGCTTACACCTGCTTATACTGCAGTTGAGCTGTGAATGGCAATTGTAAAATGTTCAGCAATTTCAACATCTACGTTTCTCAACTGCCATTATAACTTTGTGAATCTCAGTGTGTAGCAGAACATAGAGCAGAAAAACAATATATTAAAATAGCAAACACAGAAACTCATCATGGCTATACCAATGTGGCAAAGCCCAGTGGATGTTTTGGATGTGTAGACCCTGTTTCAGAATTATGTCACTTTGGGCAGTAAGAACGTTGTGAGGCTCAATTCTTGAGGCCATCTGAAAGCAGAAAATACAAGGTTATTAAGCTTGAAGTTAGAAATATATATGTAAATGCTAGCAATAAAAGTCTCGTGTATAGAATAAACAAGGCCCTTAACACAATGCTGCTAGTATGGATAGTATGAGAGCTGCTAGGATTGTGAATCTAAAATGGACTTGAGAAAGGCCATTCACATTATCTCCCCACAACCGCCACAACTAAAGACTGTAATGTTCTGGAAAATAGTTTTATGTCATGAGATCCGATTAGAATGGCATATGAAGTCTCACTTTGTGAAAAAATCAAACAATACGATATATAACCTTTTCAAAAATCTGAAGGATCAATGATTAGATGCTCATTGCATCCTTCTGTGAGCAAATTCTCTGGGAAATCTATAAAATCGTACTACTGTGGCCCATTTGAAACGAAGATGCTCCAAGCTAATGCCGATATAGAATAAACAAGCATGAATGCTTACCTAGAATCATCTTAAGAATAGTAGAAATCGACTTAACATCTCCACCAGCGGCATCTGCAATGTTTTACGGTCTTTCCTGACCGGCCGACTCCCTCCTTCTGCCCTAATTTTTCCCTCTCATCTCTTCTTCAATTGTGGCCTTTGATTCGATCCACCTCCGCTAAGAAACGGTCTTTCCTGACCGGCTGACTCCTTTTTTTTCTGCCCTAATTTTTTTCCCTTATCTATGGCCTTCGATCCATCTCCACCAAGACATAATCTTGGCCTCAGCTTCTTCAGCTCCTTACCTAAAGGGAATATGGAATTAATTTTTTTGCACCCATTGCATGTTGATTTTGCCACTCCGACATCATCTCTTACTTACATATGTAAAGCATTTGCAAATTTTCATTTTTGTTCTTGTTGCTTCAAAAATTTTCTACGCTCCAAATTTGCATTTGTGTTCTTGTTTCATTTTTGAAGCGACAAGAACAAAAATGAAAATTTGCAAATGCTACAAAAATCTCTTCTGGCAAACGTCGATGTCTGAGAGTGGCTGCATTCAATGGGCAGTTCCTCTGCTACTGTGGCTGCAAGAGCTATAGTGGATCCTCCCTCCCCCCCTCCCCACTGTAAATATAAGACTGTTCACTGATCTGGAGTGCCTTTATTCATGCAAGGATACCATGGTACTGTTTGTCTGCCTGTTATAAGCTGGGTACCACAAGTTGAACGTCGGCGGTAACAATCCTCAATGCAAAAAAAGCATGGAACCCCAGGCCCAAGGTCTGGCTATGGCGGAACGACGTTTTACTCCCCATGTTGGTGATGAGCAGCTAGACCTTGTGGAGTATGTTGATCATGATGAGGCGACCAAACGCCTCAAAGTAGTACAAGAGAGATGATTTTGTACTGTGTATGGGTGGTTTTGCCTAGGAGTTCTTTTCCTTTCACTAGGTTTTTAGTCCCATACTACAGTATCTATGATGTATCTTGATCTCTATTCTTGAATATAGTTGTTCGTCCTTCAAAAAAAATAAAAAAAGAATCTCACCTTGATTAAATCCCAAGGTCTAGCTATGGCGGATTGCTGGAGAAGGCTATCCACAACAAAAGAAAAATGGACTCAAATAGAAAAGGTACCAAACTTTTCACCAATTTAGTAGTGATATTGGATCCACTATCCACAACAAAAGAAAAATGGACTCAAATAGAAAAGGTACCAAACTTTTCACCAATTTAGTAAGGGAGGGTGCCCCATTGTGGCGCAGGTACCCAACGACGCCATGTCATCGGGTCCTAAATGGACTGGAAGACCACGGACGTGGACATTTTCACGGCCGTTCTTGGCTCGTGAGAAATTAGGTTAGGGTTCAGTTAGCCCAGGGCAATGAACAAAGACAGATCCGGCCATGGCGCACGGCATCACGTCTATGGTGCAGCACCATGTCCTTCATGGATTTGAGAGCACATCCACTGGCGCACCTGTGGTCCAGCTTTGTAGATTGGGAGAACCATGTTTGCCCCTCCATGCACCAAACTTTGTGGCCACTTTTCTCTTGAATACACTACGAATCAATGGTTTTGCAAGAATCTTCTGCCTATATCTAAAGGTTAGGTGCAGTAGTATCTAATTCCCTCCACATTTTAGTTAACTTTTCCCTTTCTTGCATGCAGGTCTTCAATTTCCATTGGTCGGGGATCAAATTGGCGCCCTTTGTTCTTTCCCTCCACATTTTCCCTCCTCTTTATGCACGTAGATCTTCAAGAATGTGGATTTTGAATTCCATCCACAGATTTCAATCCAAGCTTTGGATCATGGACTTGGCTGCATGGTAGCCCTTGGATCCTTCCCTTCAGGTATGAACTTCTAATTTGAATTATTTTTGCTCTGGCTATAAATACAGAGGGATTCATGAAATCAATTTCAATTTCTTTCATTCCTTTTTTGCTTTGTTTGCTTTTATTCTCATTGAGCCCTGCCTTGTAAGCAAGATGTTGTTGAGGAGAGGCAGAATTGTTCCGCATGTAGAGAGAGTTGATCCTGCTCCTGCTCCTCCTGCTCCTGAGCCTAATCCCCCAACCAAACCTAGATCAAAGCTACCTAAGATCCACTCCCAAACTCTCAACACATCTTTAGGTGGAAAGAGAGTGAGATCAGAGAGGAGAGGCTCATGGACCTTGCAGCAAATGAATGAGGCAATAGATGCCATTGATGATGGCATTCTGTCTATCAGGAAGGCTGCTGCACATTTTGGAATTCCAGGCACCACTCTTAGAAGGTGGTTGAATGGTGAAACAGAGGAGAAGTTTGGCAGTGTTCCAAAGGGTTTGACACAGGAAGAGGAAAGGGATGTTGTTAAATGGTGCTTACAAATGGCTGATGAGGGCAGGGGAGTCACCTTAGAGCTGCTGAGAGAGAAAGTAGCAGATATGTGCATAACTCGGCCTACTTCTTTCAAGGATGGTATCCCTGGAAACAAATGGTGGAGATGTTTTAAGAAAAGGCATCCTGAATTGTCACTCAGATCTCCTGAATGCGTGGAGATCCAACGTGTGAAAGCCATGACCTCTACTAATTTGGATGCCTTTTACTCTACCCTTAACTCACTTTACACTAATATGCAATTTGAACCCTCTAATATTTGGAATTGTGATGAATCTGGTGTTCAGGCAGGCAGTAGGTGTACTAATCTTGGCAAGAAGAGGCAAGAGAAATGTGACTGAGACCATTCCCAAGAATAGAGAGTGGCTGACTGTTATGAGCTGTGTTAATGCAGCAGGTTATAGGATTCCAGGACTCTACATTTTCAAGGGAACAAAGCTTAGGGACAGAGATCTCATGGTCGGGTGCTTAACCCGGTCTTTGCTATGGCATATCAGAAGAAAGCATGGGTAACTAACCAACTTTTTGATGCATGGTTGGAGCATTTCAGATTAAGTGTGCCAGAAGGGATCAGCATTGATAGGCCACACCTTTTGATATGTGATGGGCATGGATCTCATGTCTCTTTGCCCGCAGTGCAACATGCAAAGTCAATTGGCCTCCACATCTTGCTTCTTCCTGCACACACTTCACACATGTTGCAGCCTTTAGATGTTGCGTGCTTTGGTCCATTTAAAGCCAGTTTCAAGAAACATAGAGGTAAATTCATGCATTGTAATGGTAGGGTAGAACCATCAAAGGAAGACATTGCCACGCTTGTTTCCAGAGCCATTGTGGATTCTTTGACTCCAAGCAACATAAAGGCTGGGTTTAGAAAGACTGGTATTTGGCCATTCAATGCACAAGCTGTGCTTCCTGATCCTAATGCTGAGGCAACAGTTGTAGTTCCTGATTCAGAAGATGAAAGTGAGGAAGAAATGCAGGGTAATGTTGAGGAGGCAGCACATGCACTCCAAAGCTTAGCTGATTTAGGGCAGCCTTTTGATGAAATTGAGGCACCTGTTCCTGCAGCACCATCACAACAGTTACATGATGCTACTGTTATCTCTTCAGCTCCTAGTTTTGTGTTGCAGCATGCCACTGTTATGGCTGCACCAGCTCCAGCACATAGTGCCAAAAGAAGCAAGCTGCCACAGGTTTCTAGAGCCAAAAGAAGCAAGTTGCCTGAAAGTCTTGCAGGTAAGTTGTATGTTACTTCTGATCAATTAATAGCAGCTAGAGTAGAACAGGAAAGAAAGAAAAAAGAAGCAGCTAAGCTAAGAGAAGAGATGTTGAAGGAGAAAAAAAAGAGTCAAGCTCAAAAGAAAAAGGCAAAAGAGGTGGAGGCAGCAAGGAAGCTTGCTGCTAAGGAAGCTAAAGAAGCACAAAAGAAATTTGATCAAATGTATGAGGCATCTACCATTAATTTCAGGGCTGCATACTTTCAGAAAGAAGGTATGGGTAAATGCAAATTTAATTTAGTTGAATTGTTTGGCGAGGAAAGAATGCTAACTGCAAATCAGCAAGCAACTAGAGCTAAGGCCAAAGCAAGGCTGGATAAGCTTAGGGGCAGGAAAAGGGAATGCATAACAAAAGTAGATGCTCCTTGTGCAATTCACAATCATCTGCCTCTAACATTTGAGGAGGTTAATGATATGGTAGAGGAAGAAGAGGAGGCAATTCATCAAGAAGTTGCTCCAAATTTTGATCCCAAAACAATGCAAGACAGCCAGCCAAGATCAATTTGAAGATAGTGACACATACCCCCCTTTTGGAAGGCACTCATGAATGCTCTTGGGATTTGAAGCGTGCAGCAAAGAAAAAAAAATTGGAAGGTAAAGATGCACTTTGTACAATTCAGAATCATCTGCCTCTAGCATTTGAGGAGGTTAATGATATGGTAGAGGAAGAAGAGGAGGCAATTCATCAAGAAGTTGCTCCAGATTTTGATCCCAAAACAATGCAAGATAGCCAAGATCAATTTGAAGATAGTGATACGTGCCTCCCTTGTAGTTTAGAGGAAACTCATGAATGCTCTTGGGATTTGAAGCGTGCAGCAAAGAAAAGAAAATTGGAAGGCAAAGGTACCAGTCCAGCAGACTGTTGGGAACATTGGCCAGCAGATTTTTGGACTAATAAGTCGTATTTAATTAAAGTGGGACTCATTCCATTCCCAATTTTTTTCGGAACCCTGTTAATTTACACAAAAAGAAGCACCCCAACGCAAAAACTGGCCATAATTGGAATTTTTGTCTATTACTGTGCATCCAAGCTTTTCTTCCAGTTTTCTTGGATAGTGTGTCGAGAACAAGAACAATGCAACGCAAACATGCATTAGACCTATCAAGTTCTAATTGAAAAAGATTCTTAGTTGAACATTTTGGCTCTATTTTCTTAGGTGGGTAGACAATAGATCACAAATTCCAACAAAAATTATGCAAATCGTTTACTTAATCACCCAAAAATACTAGTTTTGAGATACCTTATATTTATAAATGGGCTCATTACAATATATATTACAGTGGGTGAAGATACCATAGTGGTCGTATGGGCACAATCATTACACCCTCTTCACACATGAACCACCTAGTGCAAAGGGCGCGTGGAGCTCTCTCCTAGTCACGGAGCAACTTACAGACGATAGAAATTTGTATGAGTTCCTTTATGGGGCCACGTGCTTGTATGTCCAACGATGTCACCACCCTCTTCTCGCACCTTTCTTTAATGAACCGATCTTTTCATTGCTCCCAAGCATGTACTATTTGGTCGAGATAAGGATTTTGCAAGAGACAAAATCAAATTAGTCAAGTGATGCTACATGCAAAAAAAATAAAGTAAAACACAGTTCTTAGGGCCATTTTTGGAAAATACAGGCATGAGAAAGGCGTACCGTGAGGGAAAAACGTGAGTTTTAGGGGTTTGACGCCTTTCTCGACGCTGAAGTGAGAAAGGCAACTCAAAGCCAAAAATGCAAGTTTTAGGTCGGGGAGGAAGGCCTTTCGACTCTCGCGAAGTCGAGAAAGGCAAACAAAGCCGTAAAACGCAGTTTTATGGGTCGGGAAGGCCTTTCGACTCAAGCGAAACGAGAAAGGCAACTCAAAGCCGTAAACGCAGTTTTATAGGTCGGAAGGCCTTTTCGATTTCAGCGAAGTCGAGAAAGGAGCTCAAAAGCCAGAAACGCAGGTTTTAGGGGTCAGAAGGCCAGAAACGCAGGTTTTATGGGTCAGAAGGCCTTTCTCGACTTCATGTCCATAAAACCTGCGTTTTTGGCTTCGGTGCCTGAAGTCGAGAAAGGCCTTCGACCCCTAAAACCTCGCGTTTAAAGCAACTTTTCGACTTCGAAGTCGAAAGGCAAACCAAAGAAAAATGCAAGTTTGAGGGCCTTTCTCGACTCGCAAGTCGAAAAAGGCAACTCAGAGTGAAAAAAGGGCAATTTCAAAGCTCAGAGTCCGAGAAGGTCGAAAATGAAGAGGGGGACCATACCATATAGCTATATGAAGAGGGGACCATTGGGCTCATATTTAGCTATGTAAAGAGTAATGCCTAATGCACATGTAAATAGCAACATATGCACCTATAATGCACATTATAACCTACGAGAGCCTATTAGACCTATGCATTAAATCTATTAATAAGCATTAGATCTATATATATTAATATGTACTTGTCCCCATTTTGTGTCTTGAACCTTCAAAATGGGTTAAACAAGGTGTAAATTATATCATGATCTTCGCAAAGTTAAATTTTTACCTAAGGTCAACATAAGGTGTAAAATATGATTATACAAGCACACATATAAACACAACCATGCTATCAATTTGCGACAAAAATTCAAATATTTACATGGGCGACACTAATAAAATTATAGCCCAATTAATGGTATGTTTATAATATATTAATGTAACCATCTTTTTTTTCCCATTAACCTTAGAAAAATAACCCATTAACCTTAGAAAAATAACCCATTGTCCACACTATATCCGTATTTTTTTTCTTACGTACACTCTATTATTATTCTGCTTTTTTCTCTTAATATTTGGCTTTTTTTTTCTCCCTCCTCTTAAGTTAGAAATTTGAAATTGAAAAGGGGGGGAGATTTTTGAAATTTGAAATTAAAAAGGGGGGAGATTTGGTACATACCTTTTGAGAAGAAGAAATTTGGTACACTTACGAAAGCGTGGCTGGCTATGGCGAACTCTCAAGATCCTGGCTGGCTATGGCGAACTCTCAAGAAAATTTTCTAAGAACCTCGGCCGAGCCGTTGTTGAAGAGCGTCGTTGTTGAAGCCGCAGTATTGCTTCTCCGGCTCTGTTAATCTCTCCTTAGATCGAAAAAGGCCCAGGTATGCCATAGCTTTTTCTTTCGGCAGCATACTCTGTTTCGCGATCAGAAATGCTTAAAATCATGCTTACCACAGCTCCGGCCTTCACAGCTACGCCTCTGTTTTCTTTTGAAAGGCACAAACCTAACAGAGCTTTTATGCCTTTACAAGCCTTGGCGTGTCTGATTGACGGATTAGCTTTACTACTTTCACCGGAAATAGGCGTGGAAACAAGCTTCGCAGGCAATCCTTCTTCAACCATCCTCAGCTTTTCGCTTGCGCTTTCTTGAGCTAAAGATCTCAAACTTTTGATAAATGAAACGGAAGCTTCGTATCTAGAGCTTGTCGCAGAGCCCGCCATGGCGATATTGCCATTTCCTTGCAGATCTAAAAGCCCACATTCTTGATGCAGGATCTATCTTCTTGCTTGAAAGGAAAATCCCACTGCGTACCTACTATGATCAAATCGATGCATTTTTCGCCACTCCCGCAGAAATCTTTCTTGGCAAGAAGGCAATCTGTGGAAAGCTTTTCTTGAACCTCGGTAAGAACAGAAATGGTCACAAACATAGCGTCCTTTTTCCCGTGTTGAAGGCTTCCAGCTATGGCCAATCAAATCACCTTCCAGCGCCCCAGAATCTCCTCTTAACCTACCTCAGATGGATTTATTCCATCCAGATCTAAAAAAAGATCCAAATTTTTCTCGGATTTGCGCAGAATTTGATACAGCAGAAACAGGGGAATCAAATTGTGAGGAAATCCGTAATTCAGAGGCCGTAATCTCGCAAAATCAAGCAGATTCAGGCGCTAGATTTAGCCATATGCAGGCGGAAGCAAGCTTTAGAAAGGTTGAGCAGCAGGGGCATGGGGATAGGTTGATTTTGAGCCTTAGAGGTTACCAATTTGAAACATCTAGAGGAACAATTTGCATGGATTCCGATTCGCAAGTCGATCCAGCAAACCAGAGCAGCTTAAATCATCAGGAAAACCAGAGCAGCATTTCTATTCTGTGTCTAGGAAAACCAGAGCAGCATTTCTATTCTGTGTCTTGGAATCCGAGACTGCGAGACCAATGCTAACGAGTCAAAAGCTCCTCCGGAGTCCTGCCGGTTCTTCAACGAGGGATATAAAGGAGATGGCCCTGCCTGATCCGCCTCTGCTTATTTGCTTCCGCCAAATGCCCAGACCCATTTGTGCAGGGTGGATATGCTGCTGTGGTCTGCCGAATTGCAATTAAATTGCAATCGTTGGTTGGTTAAGAGTAGACGTTCCTTTCAATCATGGTCAAATTGCAATCATTTCTTGGTTAAGAGTCCAATTGCTTGGTCCAATTGCTTTGCAGAGGAAAGACTTATCAATTCTCGACTCAGTAGTCGAGAACAGGGTTTATACTTTTTTATTAAATTAATTAAACTATTTTATATTTAATTAAATTAATTATTAATTATATTTTAATATTATCATTTTTCATCTCAAGGGGATATATTCCCCTTTAGTTATTTTGGTTTTCCCCTCTCTCCTTCCCCCTTCATCTCTTCCCCCAACTCTTCCCACTTGCCCCCTCTTCTCACCCCCCTTTCCGAACTCACCTCGCCTTGCCCCCTCTTCTCACCCCTTTCCAAACTCACCTCCCTTGCACCCCCTCCTCTCACCTCCCCTTGCCCCTCTTCTCACCCCCTTTTTGAACTTCCTCCCTCCCCCTTTTTCTAACTTATCCCCTTCCATTACTTCTCTCAACTTCTCCCCAACTTCTCCCCTTCCCTTCCCCCCCCCGATCTAACAACGATTCAATGTAAAAATTCGAGAAATTCCCAAAATTCGAGATTTGTCCCACTTTAATTAAATACGACTTTAATCCTGATGGATATCATGGTAGGAATGTCTCTGCTGATGGTGAAGTCCATGGGGCAAATATTTCAGAAGACGAAAATAGTGATAATGGTGACTCAGAACTTGCAGCAAAGAGGATGAAGTGCCTCGATCAAGTATACAGAGATGAAGCGGATGCACATCTTAAAAGCTTAGGACTGTAAGCAGCCAACTGTTTTCCCCATTTTTGTACACCAGAAGGTTTTGTATATGATGTTTTGGCTGCAAATTATGAGCAGGTTATGTAAAAGAAGGTTTTGTATATGATGTTTTGGCTGCAGATTATGAGCAGGTTATGTAAATGCTGAATAGAAGTATTGGTTTCCAATAGAGTGGTTGATTCTTAGATATAATGGGTAATTGATTGAAGTATTTATGTTTCAGCATTGAGCCATTCGGTTTAGAAACTTGAGCCATAATGGGTTGAAGTCTGATCCAATGGAAGTATTCAAGTGAGCCATTCGGTTTTGAAAATTGAGCCATTAACAGTTGAAGTCTGATCCAATGGAAGTATTCAAGTGAGCCATTGTGGACAGTTCCCTTACCATTTCATTCACTAAAAGTGCCATCATGCATTGAGCCATTTGGGTAACCACTGAGCCATTAAGGTACAACAACCCCCTTATTTGGTGCTCAAATTTAATCTATCTTGCATATTTTTCTTCAATTTTTTTGTTAATCTTATTATGTAACAGGTCTGGACGTTCCATTTGAGCCCATGATCTTGGGATTTCATGCAGGCATGCTCGACTTATGGCAGATTGAATGATAAGTGAGCCGAAGTAGAGCACTGTTCACCGATTTAGCAGTGATATCAAGTCGATGTATCTGCAAGTCTTACTTTTCAAGAAATTATGTTGACACTATCTGCTTATATTTTCATGCGATTTCAATGTCACATGGCCAAATACGTTTACTATACATGCTAGGAATATGATAAATTCAACTTCCAATTTTCAAGATGAAATAAATTTGGTTTAGATGCCCTTAGTCTCTAGGCATTTCACACGAAAATACCTTTAAAAGGTTGACAATTCGAAAAGATCTCTTAGTTTTGAACCATGGCTTGTTTCTTAGTTTTGAAATGGCATTTGTTATGCACACAAGGGCCTTTTTCACTTTGATTCCAAACGGTCTATGTTTTGGCTAAGGACATTTTTCACATTGTTTCTGAATGGTCTTTTGTAATGGGTAACATTGGGTTTGTCACCTTTTCAAATGCTAATAAAACCATTCTAAGCCAATTTAGCCCACAAGTCTTTTTTAGAAATTGGGGTTTGTCATACCACAAGGACGTCCTTCACATTACTTCCCAATGGTCTATGTTCCTCCCAATGGCCTATGTTTGCCAAGGACATCTTTCACATCAACACTCAATTATAAAGGGATTTCCACCTTTTTAAAACCATTCTAAGCCAATTTATCATAGAATCTTTTTCATGTTATACTAATATAAAAACACCTGGCTTGGACCTCTAGATGTTTTGAACATATGCAATGCCTTTCTACCTATAGAAAAAACATATATAGAAAATAGCTACAAGGTAAGGTTATTGGGCTGGCCGAGGTTGATAACAAAAAATGTGTGACTGAGGCTTTACGTCTGAAGGCCGAAGTCCGCTCACAAAGAGTTCAATTGATCAGCATGTCCTATATCCCACATGCACTATAGTAACCTTGTGTTGAAATTTTGTTTGGACAAAAAAATCTCCTATGTGGCCTCATTTCTAAATATTCTAAAAATTCCTCCCTATTTGACATTTATAATGGGTTCAACTTTTGGAACTTTCAAACTGATATTAAGTTTGACATTCACTTCATTTCGAACTTGCACAAATTGGTAAAGAGAAGTGTTCGCGGCAGCCTTGGCTGCCACGATAATGTTCATGTACAAATAAGCCATGCACATGTTGTAGTAGGTAAAGTACTAGGTAATGCATGGCCGAAAAAGATTCTAACTTATAAATATTTTTGGTGGTGCTTCTAGATGGAGCAACGTAGGAGTGAGACAATTCATAGGTTTATTTGTGGTAGAGTACTAGGTAAAGAGATTCCAGCCTTTTTTTTTTTTTTTTTTTTTTTTGTGTGGCACCACTAGATGAGGCAACGCATGAATGGCATGAGTGGTAACAAGAATGTTCATGTCACTCAAACCTTCGGCAGAGGTAGGACTAATACATAATAATGTCATGTAAGTGAACATTTCGTTATCTGGTGGGAGGGGAATAATGGTTCATAGAATGTTTTATTGTTTGATATCTCTTTGCGGACTAAAGAATGCAAGGAAATATGCATAAAAATGAGATTCATGCATAATGAATGCGGCCAATTCTAGATCCCAAGTCCAGGACAAAAGAGGATACTATCTTTCTCAAAAGAAATTACATATCGAAGATTCCAAATCATCTAAAATGCATATTATCTTGTTCGATATGGCATAAAATTAATGGCGTAGATCAAACAAGGCTCAGGGAAGTGCCAAATGAAGGGGATCTACTCTGCCTCGATGCTAGACAGAGAAGCGGCACTGCTTCACATGATGCCGCGGAATATCGTATTACAATATGATAGATAGTAGCTATAATTTAAAAATCTCGTTCATTACTACATATAATGTCCATGATATATATATTAGCATTGAATGTTTGTAGCTTTATTCCGAAGTCTACATTTTGATAGTGGACGAGTACTACTACAATTACTCTGTATATATTGAACGTAAGATGTAGGCCAAAGCACATTTGATTAATTTTTCCTCCTATCCCCCCTTACCTACCCTTCCAAACACCAACACATTGCTCAATGCTTGATGCTGGTTGTAACAAGAAGTACTATGTAGGAACAAATAATGCTCCAACATCCATATCTCCTCTCTTTAATAGCTTATGTCTCTTGCGTGTTAAGAGAAATTAAATATTGGTGATATGGTGATTTGGGGTGTGGCCAGTTAATATTTAAACGGCAAAATATTTTTAAGTTCTGGCTTTTTGCCAAATAAGATTCATCAACATTTTTATTTTCCATGGGCATTTTGCGTACTCGGTAATTTCTAGGAGGAGGATTAACTTAATCTAGACCAAAACATACTACTGGGGCAAAGCATCCCAAGTAGAGCCCACAATATAGCACTGCATCTCGCAAACAGGTTGAAAAGGGGGGAAAAAAAATAAAAAATATAAAAGCATGTTATTGCTTCATCCTCACAAAACTTGGTTGGAATCTATTCAAAACCAAAACCACTTATATGTATATCAATTCATGGTTTTGCTATTAGTTTTGGCAAGTGGTTGGCCTCGATCCTTTGACACCTACTAACTGCAGCAACATTGCATCCATGTTGTTGTTCATGTGTTGTTAAGGAAGAATCTGTATTGTAATTCTTTTATCCTTAATAACAGGAAGCCTTTCAATAAAAAAGATGCAACACTAGTGATCCAGAGGCACATATAGTGAAACTGTTAAGAAGGCTACAATTTAAGCTTGTTCCTCATATGAACTGGAAATTTCTTATAGAAGGGGATTGTTTATGTCATTTGCATTGTTTGAAGGATATAAATTGATCTGATGTTGTTCATTCACATTGTTTGAATGTTATAAATTGATCTGATGTTGTTGATACACCATGATAATGAATCATTAGTGGTTGCAAGGACCATATTGTCATCCATAGTTCTTGAACACAATGCATTGATCTTCAAATCATTCCATTATTCTTCAAAAATTCCTAAAAGACCATAACTAGTTTTCAAAAACCACTACTAATTTTAATGTGTATTGAAATAGTCTCATAAACTACAACCAGTTTTAGCAAACCATTATCTTATTAGTAACTGACATTAATAACCATGTTGTGAACCACTATTCATTTTGACAAACCATTATAGCACATGGTTTTCTTCTATCAAATGAATTGTTGTATAAAACACCATCCATGAAAACATGCATTCCCATCTTACGCTTCATCTATTGACATGTGGACTTCCAAGATTACTCATACTCATAGATAAAAAAGGTTAATGAGTTGATTTTGGAAAAGGCAAGAGATACCTGCACATCTTCCCAACCTCCTTTTTCCCTCAATTGAATCAAGGAGTTCCCATAAATACTCACATATTATGAATTGATATTTCAAACACCACGACCTCGCTACCCATCCCTCTTGGAGATATTAGGGACTTTAGATCAAAGGCATAATGGATCTTCCTCAGTTGCAAACGTTAATGGCAAGGCACTCGCCACTAATGGTAGCAAGATATTTACCACTCTATATATGCTTATATCTATATGGTTATGGCAGAAGTACTGGGGCATCCAGCAACCTTGACCAAAAGGCTATCATGCAATTTACAAAATCATCAAAGAGTTCTCAGTCTCCCTCCAGTTGGAACTTTTTCAATTGGAGAGATTCTAACAAAGCAGCAGCATAAGGGTATTGCTACAAAGGTCAGCTCTTACCTCTTGAGAATTAAGTGCCGTTTAGAAATTTTAACCACCAATATCAATAAAACTCACTCAAACATCAATTGTACACATAACCAGCATCGGCAGGGGCCTGCAATTTACATCACAAACCATGGGCATTTGTCGACACAACAGCTTAATGTGACTGTTCACTTCGTTGGTCTTCTGCCATATCAGTTCCAGCCATATTCCTGTCAGTTGATCCACCAATATCATGCTTGCAGAGAGGACATAAAGCATTGATCTTTATCCATTTATCAACACATTCCACATGGAAATGATGAGTACAAGGAAGCTCGCATAATTCTACTTCATCAGAATATTTTGCAAGCCAAAGCAATAGACTGGAGGTCATGTAAACAAGTAATTAGGAGGTGCTATTGCAATAAGGACGCTACTAAATGATTAAACTTACGGAGAAATTATACTGCATCTTCGTCTGAAACAAATCTTTCTTTTTCAGTGCCTGCTGCAACAAAGCCACCATCATTGCTGCTTTCACCGTTTGATTCATCTTTCTCCACTTTCTTCTTCTTTAGAACCTTGCCCTTGGACTTATATATAGGCAATGCACTAATAGTCTTGGCAGATGCACCTCTTCCATTTGCTTGCTCTTCATGGAAGCCTAATATGGCGATAATGCAAGGCAAGCAACAACAAATTGTTGCATATAAAATAGAAGGCATGGCATAACCAACGCAGCTGAATGTAAGGATGACAATGCACAACCTACAAAAACATAGATCATGTAAGACAATAGAAGCTAACATTGTGAAACCTCCAAACTTCATAATTTTGGAGCTTCACTTGATGAAGAATGGCCTCCAAATATCCATATGGTGCCCACAACAAACCCCACACAGCATACTAGTTGGCCACAACAAGCAAAAAATTGCAACTACAAAATGCTATATAAAATGTGATTTTCAATTTAACACCTAGAAAATTGTTAAATGAAATGTGTTTTTAAATTTAACTAGAAAATGCTAAATAAGATGTATATTTCAATTTAAGAACAAGAAACATAACACACCATTTCTTCAATCCCTTCAAACACTCTCATCTAACCATGCAGAGCAAAACCAAGACATATTGCTCCTTCAAATGAAATATAAAGGAAAACGATTAGCCACTAATTGCAGTCTAACGATGCCAAGCCTAAATAAAACCTAACAAGTCTTACCTTACTAAAGCTTGGTGTGCTTCTTGCTAGTTTTTTTTTTTTTCGAGGGATCGATGCAAGATGTGTATGCCCAGTGTAACTCGCAATCTCTCTGCCTTTGGAAACTGGCACACGATTTTCTTTGCTGGATGCTAATTTATAAAACTAGGCATTAGAAGAGGTGAGGAAGGCAGAAAACGAAACAGCGATAAACCTTTGTTATGAAAAGGTTTAATTTAGAGAACCGAGCTGCATAGCGGCAATCTCTTAGAATGATTAAGAATGAAGAGCAGGGCCAGCCCAAAATTTAGCAAGCCTCAATAGTACTGCTGCCATAAGCGGTAATGGCAGAAAATCCAGTTTTGGGACATGCCTCAGCATATATTTTGTGGCAAAATAGCATTTTTCTTGGTCTCTAAGAGCTGTGCAGGCTAACAATGGATGCAAAGGAGTTGGGAAGAGTTTGGAGCTACTCAAATCTTTGCAAAGACAGAATTGTTTGGGTGCAGACAGTGTGATAGCTTTTCAAGGGGAAATCCGAAATATTTTATTTGATCTGTTCTTCACCGATATTAGAGCAAATTGGCCCGAGATTTTGCAAATTCCATGGGGCTTTTATGCTAATCCAGGTCGAATTTGATAATCGGCCCCTTTGGGCACTGCAGTGGGAACAAATTTGCTTGCAATTTGAAGGGATATCCCAATCTTTTATCACAGTGGGTTTCTGTTCCTGAAAAAAAAAAGAGACATTCATCTTTAAAGTTAGGCCATATTCGGCCAAATTAGAAGTGGCTTTTAATGACGGCCTGATCATTTGACCAGAAGGAAGAAGCCCAGATGGAAACATTGCAAAAAAACAGTGTCGATTGGGAACCGTTCATCCTAGTTCTGCACCGGAATTTCTGAGAAGAGGCAGTTTAGCGGCAAATCGACTTCTAATAAAGGCAAGATCATTAGAGTTTGCAAATAGCTTCGTACTATAGCTTTTTTCCTCATAAATTGATGAATTGCTAAAACGGGAGAGTTCCTCGAGACAACTAAACTTCTCAGGGACGGGTTAATTAGAACGATTTTTTGCCCAACATATATATCTTTGAAGGCAAAACTAACAATCCAATTAAAGCAAGCCCCAGACTAGAATTGAGCATCTGAGAAATGAGGCCCAGTATAATGCTAACCCTTCGAAGTATAGCGGCGGCAACGCCGCCGCAGAATCCTCTTGTATATAATATAATAAAGAATAAAATTCTAAAAGACAAAGATAATCCAATGAATGAAGCAACCTACCTATGAAAAAGATAATATACCCCAATATTCCTCAAAAGTCAAGCATTTCTTCTCAAAAGCAAGCTGAGAACATAGGTATGCCTTCACCAATATAACTTATGCTTCATGAAGAACTTGATCAGCACTAATTATTAAGCCCATGAAGATATATTGTTGCCGCCCTTTCCAGATAGACCATAACAACCAGTCTGCTTAAGGCCCAGGCATTAATAGGCTCAATGTTTATCGAAGAACGAGATATGGCTTTTCATTCATCTTGGATTAGGCAAGTATATTTTACATAGTGTTTGCTGCTTATATTGTGGACTCAACCACATCAGACTTCATTTCTCGTAAGCTTTTATATTTTTAAGATTTCGTTGTTGTTTGACATCTTAGTCTCGGTCCGGCGGCTAGCACATAGGGTGCCTCGACCACCTGTACAGGTTCAACCTTTTTTGCTATCGAATGCCCTAAATTGAGCTCATATTTGTTTATATATTTATTTTCCTTGAAATGGTATTTTGTGGATGCATCCTCTAGGTCCTTGTGGATTTCTTTGTTCTTCTCCATTCTCCAGCAGTGCGTCTATACATGTGCTATAACCATGTACCCAGTTCTAGATAGATTGGATTTATGCTGGCTCAGTCTTTTAGCTTTGTTTTTCTGGTCTTATCATGTAATGGTTTTCTGTTAATATGGTGTTTTTTAAAAGATGTATTCTACTTAAGTTGGCTTGGTATCGAGAATTTCCCTCGAGATTGTAGTCCGTGCATGCACTATGGTCTCATCTTTGCCATGTTTTATGTCATTATCTAGACAGTCCCTTGGATTCATTATTCCAATCTCCATCTTTCTCTCACCATAATGGGTTCTTTGGTCCAGACCCTAGATTATTCTTGGTCTCGGGGTCCCTATCATTTTATTCTAGATTATGTTGTTTTTAAATTTGAAAGTTCGCTTTGATCTGTTATGCATGTGGATATACATTCATGAATTTTAGTCCTTGATATTTGTTGTTATTGCTCTACTTCTTATTTTACTCCATATGTGGCCATATGTTCTCAACGGTTCTCATGGATGCCCTTATGGGGGCCTACGCTTGCTCTTTGTCATAGATTCTTAATGTCTCATTAGTGACTTTGTGGGCCTTTGGCTATTTGCATTTTGTATCCTTGGCTACTTTGTCTCATTTTGCTCTGTTCCTCTATTCTCGATCCCTTTTTCCATCCATTTCATTTTGATCTCATGTTTGTCTTTTTTCACCCTTGTTTGCTCCTTTCCGCTTTTTTCTATTTTATCTCTTGAGAGATATCTTTTCTTTGCTATTGTCTTGATTTCCTCTTTTGTCTACCTCTTGACTCAACGTAGTTCTTCTTGCCTTGTTGGTCCAGTCATCATGCATTTTCTATGTTGACCCCTTATGAACTGGAAGAGTTGTTTGGTATGCGTCCATCTTGCATGATGTTCACACGACGTTCCCTTTTCTGGCCTGCATTTTAAATTTCAAAACATGGTTGCATCATCACACATTCAAAATGTGGTGCTTTCTTATATAGTCTTTGTTTTTGTTTCAGATTGCACTCAGTTGTCTTCATCCATTCCTCATCTTGGTATTGACCCCATCTTCGCTGACTCTGTGGCATCGTCTACCAGTGTTCTCAATTGCATAATTGTTTTCTCACCTTATGAAACTGGGGTCCTTATCGTCTTGTTCCTGTGGGTTATGCTGTTTCTACTTTTGAAAGTTTGCTTGGACTGGTTATGCATGTAGGGTATATGTTTAGGTTTTTGTCCTTGTTTGTCATAGTGTTTTCTCGTTATAGTATTCACTGTAGTTTGCTGCCACGCTCACCATCGGGAGCCATAGCCAACAACAAATGCAATAGCAAATGCAGGTCTGGAGGAAAGTTCATGTCATGATAAATTTAGAGGCAAGATTGTGATTATTACAAGTGTAGTGACAAAATGCCTAGCAAGATTTTTCCAATTCAAGATCTACATGAACTCATGTAGTGCAAATGAAAATTTAGTGGAGAGCCACAATATGGTCTCTAATCTCCACTAACGTAAACTTGAACTCAATGTTATAGGAAAATAACGCTAATGGTCAATAAACCATTGGCTTTAAAACTTTAAAATCATATAATGCGAGCATCGTTCATCGGGCATTGACCCGACATCGTAGCTTTCGATTGACTTGAGCATTATGCATTCTTTCGAGCGGATCCCGCCGTAAGCATTTGTAGCACTTTGTTCACCGTGTTCCTTACATAGTCTTCAATCCGGGCGGTTAAGGAAAACTTCTACTTTCCTATCAGGGCCAATTCTCATCCTCGTATATATCCCACGGGACAAGCGCCGCGAAGCTTAATGGGTGCACAATATCCCACGGGATCTACGCTAAAATTGGCCTTTTAACCATTGAATCTTAATTTCGAATTTATTCACTTTCTTCTTCAAGCCTTCACCATGGTGATAACGTTAGGTTCTCAATGTTCAATGATGAAATTTACTGGGCATTTAACTGCAACCTATCATCAATTACTGTACCCTAGATAATTACATGATTGCCTGACCTACTGCCACTGCTTCTCATAGGCAGGCACATTAGAATGCTTGAGTCATCATTCACCTTAGGTTTTATGCAGCAACTTGTGTTCATCGGGATCATTGTCTGCTCACATGTATTCTGGATGCAACCACTGCCACTGCTTCTCATGATTGCATCACAGACTTATCAAGCTGAAAACTTATCACTCCTCCTCGCCTTTTATAAGTCGTAGAATTACTCACATTTAACTTGCCTTTAAAGTACACATATTTGTTTTCTGGCAGTGCCTTGGTGAAAATATCTGCAACCTGCTTATTTGTTTCAATATACTTCATATAGATTATCTTTTTGTCAGCAAGATCTCTTATGAAATGCATACTTAATTCAATATGTTTGGTCCTGTCATGATGCACAGGATTCTTCACAATTGCTATGCAGCTTTGACTCTCTGTCCAGATGTCAGTAGGTTCCATTTGTTCACAATACAACTCATTTAACAGTCTTCTTAGCCACACTACTTCTTTGGCCACTAATGCGGTTGATGCATATTACCCTTTGGTGAGCTCATTGCCTTCGCAGCCTTGTCTTTTACATCTCCAAGAGATCACTCCTCCTCCAAGAAATATTGCATACCCTGAAGTTGATCTTCTTGTATGTAAGTCCCCTCCCCAATCTGCATCACTATAGCATTTCATGATTAGATTTTCTGAATTGAAACAAATACCATGTCCTTGAGTGCCTTTGAGATATTTCAGAACTTCGTTTATTTTGCCCCCCGGTGTTCTCTCAGGTTGCATTGTGATTTCTCCCTTTCGGTATGTTATTTGCATAAGCTATGTCGGTCGAGTGTTATTGGCCAAGTATAGTAAGCATCCAATTAATGCCCTGTAGGGAATATTTTCCATTTACGCAATGTCTTCTTTGGTTTGATTTTGTACATAGGTCAACTTGTGTCCCGGGGTCATTGGAATTTTTCGGCTTTGCTTCCTCGCCGGATTGAATCTCTTGAGCATATTACGTACATGTTTCTCTTGGTGCAGCCTTAACCATTTTGCTCTCTATTTCTCACAACCTCTATACCTAGAAATTTTTTAAGTTCACCTAGGTTACGCCATTTGAAAAACGTGACTTCAAAATATCCTTGCATGTGTTTAGAATTTTGATTGAGTTGGCTATCATAATGCAGTCGTCCACATATAATGCAATTATGCAGTATTCTTCTCCTTGCTTAAATCTATACAAGTTGCCATCATTCTGCAACTTCTCAAATCCCTGTTCTTGCAAGAATTGATTCATACAAAGGTACCACTCTCTTGGTATTTGCTTTAATCCATATCTGACCCTATTTAGTTTCCATATCATGTTTTTCCCTTGCTCAAAACCAGGCGCTTGCTTCATAAATGCCTCCTCCTCAAGAGTTGCATTCAAAAAGGCTGTTTTGACATCCATATGGTGCAATTCTAGATTTAGAGCATTTGCCATTGCCAATAGGATTCTGATGCTTGTGAGCTTTACTATAGGTGAGTAGGTTTCATCATAATCTCTGCCCTTTTTCTGAGTGAAGCCTTGAGCTACTAATCTTGCCTTGAATTTTTTACTGCCATCTGGATTACTCTTAATTTTGTAAAGCCATTTACTCCCTATGATATTCTGATTTCCATCAGATTTTACTAATTCATATGTCTTGGTGTCCTCAAATGATTTAAGCTCATCTCTCATAGCTGCCATCCACTTTTCTTTATCTGCACTCTCCAAGACCTCTTCAAAAGTTTGTGGTATAATTTCATCTTCTAGAATTGCCAATATTTGTTCATGCTCTACTGCTTCAATACGTCTGCTTTTGCCTTGCTCAGTTCTGCCATAAGGTTTATCTTCTAACTTTGCTTCTTCAATTAATCTTTCTGCTTGTGTTTTCCTTTTCCTCCTAATTTTGATAGGTTCATGTATGTCTTGTCTTGGTTCCTGTGCTACCTCAGGAGCTTGGTGTTCAATTCCTGCTGCATGACCTTGACTCTCTTCTTCCACTGCCTTTTCCAGTGTATTATGCTCATCTTCTTCATTATGAATAACCTGTTCAATCTCTTCTGAATCATCTATATCATCAGTTTCAAATTTAGCCATTTGCTCTGTAACTTTAGGAACTACCTTTATCCCTTTTCTGTATCTGTGCTTATATAATACCCCTTCATTGAATAGAACATCTCTACTGATTATAATGGTCTTTGTTTCTGGATTATATACTCTGTATCCTTTAGCTTCATTGTCATAACCCACCAAAAATCCAATCTCAGCTCTATTGTCCAATTTTTTTCTCAATTCTGAAGGAACATGAGTGTATACCAAACAACCATAAACTTTATATTTCATGTAATCTATTTTTGCTTCAGGATTCCATACAATACTTGGTATATTTCCATGAAGTGTGGAGGAAGGGAGTATGTTCTGAATTTCTATGCTTCCACCCAAAGGCTATTTGGTAAGCCACTTTCCTTTAGCATAGATCTGATTGCATCCATAATTGTTCTGTTTTTCCTTTCTGACACCCCATTTTGTTGAGGAGTGTATCTGCATATTAATTGCCTTTTGATGCCATGTGCAATGCAGTAAGTTCTGAATTTTATTGACAAATACTCTCCACCACGGTCTGATCTAATGCATTTTAGCTTATGGCCTGTTTCCCTTTCCATTTCTGCCACATATTGCTTGAATGCATTTAAAGCTTGTGATTTCTTTTCCAAGCAATATGCTTTACATTTTCGACTGTAGTCATCAGTAAATGTTATGAAGTACCTTTTGTTACCTCTGCCTCTCACATTTAATGGACCACACAGGTCTGAGTGCACTAGTTCCAGTGTTTGCAGTGTTTTAGATTGTCTTTTAGTAAAAGGCAACCTATGGAATTTTCCTAGAGCACACCCTTCACATATATGATTTGCTTTGCTGTCACAATAATCTATGTGACCTAGTTTATGCAGACTTTCTAATTTCTTGTAGTCTGTGTGTGCTAGTCTATTATGCCATAATTCTGCTCCAACTTCAGATATTGCATTTACACCACAATGCACAAGGTTGTTTAGCTCAAACAAGTTGCCAACTCTTTTAGCATAAAACTTCAATTCATCTTTGAGAAAAACATTACATTGTTCAGCCTCAAATGTCACCCTATATCCCAAATCACATAACTGGCTTACTGAAATTAAATTTTAATTATGCCTGGAACACACAATACGTCTTCAATATTCGCAATATTTCCATTTAGGTCCTTCAGCTGCAAAAGTCCACTTCCTTGAATATCTTGCAAAGCCCCATTGCCAACTTGAATTTTTCTTGATTTTGCAGTGGAGAATTTCTTCAAGATTTCAGCATCCTTGACTATTGATCTTTCGGCTCGGAATCAACTATCAAATGATCAGCATTATTAGCACATGCATTTTCATTGATAACTGCAAAATCACTTATTACCTCATCTTCATCTTGTGTTTTCAGTCTTAGCCTTAGCCTCTTGTTCTTCTTGTGCCTTTGTATGCTTTCTCATATCCTCCACCTCTACCCTCTGCCTACTCTTCCTCTCTTTGGAGTCACCCCTTCCTCTAGCAGTTTTACCATAATTTTTTGGTGTGGGGCACTTGGAGGCTGCATGTCCTCTCCCCCCACAATTGTAGCAATTAAAATCTTTCTTTAATTTAGGACATTCACTTTTATAATGCCCTACTTCATGACAGTGGTAGCAAATTATTTTACCTTTCCTTTTCATTACTAATATTTCAGGGGTTTCTTCATTTTGGCTTTGCCTCAATACTTTCTTCTGCTCCCATTCAGTCCTAAGCATGACTTCTGCCTCCTCCCTACTTTTGCTTGAATTTCTAATGAATAATGCTAGAGTTTCATTTTCCCCTATTGCTCTTGAAATTTGCAACACCTGACTTCTCTCAGATATCACAACACCAGCCCCTTCTAGGTCAGCAATCAAGTTATCAAACTTATTAAAAAATTCGGACACATCTTCATCCTCTCTAAGTTTTAGATTTCTTAATTCATTTTCCAATAAATCTATTTGAGAGGATGTTTTCTCCTCATAGTGCTTAAGAAGAAATTTCCACATCTCCCTGGGACTGAGAGACCTTAACTTTAAACGTAGAGCAGGACTTACCTTACAAGTTATGATACCTTGTGCTTCCTTGACTTTAGCCTGCAATGATTTTCCTTCTCCTGTGCTAGTACCTCCTCCAGAACGTCCAGCACTAGTACCTGAGCCTGCACCTGCAGCTCCTGAGCCTGCACCAGCAGCTGCTGTGCTTCCCCCTGCAGATTGGCCACCTGTAGCTCCAACAACTGAACCTGTAGAAGTTGTTCTAGTCAGCACATCTGCTGCTACTGAGCTATTTGGATCAACTACCTCCCAGAGCTCCTCCACATCCAGAACATGCATTATGGCATCCTTCCATATTTGAAATCCTGGACCACCTTTGTATACGTCTATGGTGTTGAGCAAACTTGCTCCAAATCTGCTAGACATGACTGAGATTGCTCTGATACCAATGATAAATTTAGAGGCAAGATTGTGATTATTACAAGTGTAGTGACAAAATGCCTAGCAAGATTTTTCCAATTCAAGATCTACATGAACTCATGTAGTGCAAATGAAAATTTAGTGGAGAGCCACAATATGGTATCTAATCTCCACTAACGTAAACTTGAACTCAATGTTATAGGAAAATAACGCTAATGGTCAATAAACCATTGGCTTTAAAACTTTAAAATCATATAATGCAGTTACTGTTCATCGGGCATTGACCCGATTACTGTAGCTCAGTTGACTTGAGCATTATGCATTCTTCCGAGCCGGATCCACTTCGTAAGCACCGCTGTAGCACTTTGTTCACCGTGTTCCCTTACATAGTCTTCAATCTGGCGGTTAAGGAAAACTTCTACTTTCCTATCCGGGCCAATTCTCATCCCTGTATATATCCCACAGGACAAACGCACGAAACGAACTGGGTGCACAATATCCCACAGGATCTCTGCTAAAAATTGGCCTTTTAACCATTGAATCTTAATTTCGAATTTATTCACTTTCTTCTTCAAGCCTTCACCATGGTGATAACGTTAGGTTCTCAATGTTCAATGATGAAATTTACTGGGCACTTAACTGCAACCTATCATCAATTACTGTACCCTAGATAATTACATGATTGCCTGACCTACTGCCACTGCTTCTCATAGGCAGGCACATTAGAATGCTTGAGTCATCATTCAACTTAGGTTTTATGCAGCAACTTGTGTTCATCTGGATCATTGTCTGCTCACATGTATTCTGGATGCAACCACTGCCACTGCTTCTCATGATTGCATCACAGACTTATCAAGCTGAAAACTTATCATGTCATGGCCTGCACATAATCTCTAGCGCTGACAAAGCAATGCATGTCTTTAATAAAGATTATTATGTTTCAAAACGACCTTAAAATTTTGAGAGCTTTAAGTTGAAGTGCTTCATCATCATGCATCTGCGAATACAGCAAATTAACTGCTTTAAAAGTAAAAAAAGAAAAAAGAAAAAGGGGGAAGGAAAAGGGACTTACTGCTTAGTAGAGGCAAAATATCAAGCTTTGGGTTAACAAAATACAGAGCCCATATAGCCCTGCACTTCTTTTGCTTGGTCATTCTCTTCTACCGAAATGGGGCTAAATGATCCAAAGGTCGACCTTAGTGATGAAGTACCTGGGACCTAACGAATGCAAAGAGACTTGCAAAATGCCAAGATATTCAGCTTCACAACGTTGTTGCTTTGTAGACTGCAAATAAAAAAAAAAAGGAACTCCAGTTTAAAAGGACTTAGGAAAAGATATTCAAATCGGTGGAGCACAACAATTCGTACCTAAGAAGTAGAAGCTTCTTGTTAAACATGAAACAAATCCCCTGTATTTTCGTTGAATCCAACAGAACCCAGCTTCAGAATTTTTGACTGCCCCAGTTCTGTTGCCCCAGATTGTCCCACCCGCTCCAGATCCGCTGCTCCAGACCTAGACCCACTGCTACTGCTACTGCTATTATATTTGCTACTGCCTTGCCATAGAACTCCAGACTCGATGCGCCCAACCCAAACCCCCTATTCATGTTGAAGCTGCTCCTGCCCTGCCATGAAGAAAAACCCTAAAGAAAGGTAAGTTGGAAAAAAGGGCAAGATGATGCCACGTGGCATGAATTAATCTGATCCTTCCAAATTAGGGCTCGATGCATTATTTACTTACACCAAAACCTTATAATATAAGATGTAGATTGGTTAGAGAGTCTTCATTTTTGTCATATAACTTGCCTATCTTTATGTATTACATCTTTAGCTATTCTTACTATGAATGTATGAACCTCCAGTACTTTATTATAGTGGATTAACACAAACCTCGACTTATGCCCAACAACGCTAGGCACACGTCTATTAGTAGAGTAAGAAATAGAAGGACAAATATAACTTTGATGTATAATTGGAAGTGTGCTCGAGCTTGTACGGACCATCTTCGAAATATGTTATCGGGATGGCATTCAAGCCAGAGAGAGATATAAGATATAAGAACGTCGTTTATAATGATTATTTAGAATGATGATATATTGTAAACATTGCCACATAATTTTGCAAGTAGTTGGGGTGGGCAAGATGCTAGACCAGTTTACGTGGATTGGATTCTGGAAGTTGCCAGGACTTCCAGAAATCCTAATCCATAACCTTCAGGAATGTTGGAGAAAGAGAAACTCCACCTGCTATTTCTAGTTTTTTATGACCGAAACAAAGCAAAGACATCTATATGCAAATGAGCAGGTCCAATAAGCATGCAGACATTGCTATCTCTGCATGCAATCTAACATCGTCTTGTAGGTTATAGAACTCCTCAATTGTGGGCTGCAACATCACATTACTGGAAACCACATTCAAGATCAAAGATTTGATCGTTAGAATTGTAGATAAACAGAAAAACAAGCACAAAATATGGAGTATACATAACAAGATGTACTAAATATGGAATGAGTAGGGTGATGGCTGATGCCTTGTGTCTGATCGCTGATGGGGCGGATTGCTCTGCTGGCACTTCCAGATCAGCATCCCTGTTGGATGCCTGACAAAAATTTATTGTTGAAGCAGCACTTATTCAGTCCTGACAAAAAGTTATTTTTCTTTTTTTCTTCATGGTTGAATTGAATTGCATCCATCGCTTAAATGTCAGACGTGGGCATTTTCCATTTTGCATTTCTCCAATGCTCGTCCTGTTTCTTTATTCTGTCGATTTGCTGAAGCATCCTGTCTGTCGATTTGTTTTGTTGCATCCACGAGCCACGATGCCACTGATGTTTTGTTGTCCACGAGCCACGATGCATTACAGTACGATGTCAGCACGATGTTGCATTACAGCTTTCTATTTAAGAAGTTTGGGCTGCTTTTGCTGATCACTACCATTCTATCGTTGTCTCTGTAAGTTGCGATTCTCTGTAAGTTACTATCTATTCGTAATGGATTCCAGCACTTCCCAGATCTATTCTTCGATCAATCTTCCAGAAATGTTCAAAAAACTGGATCCCAAGAAACTTGGCAATGTTTTGAAGGAACTGGATGCCAAGAAACTGGGCAAGGTATTACTGGATCTCCCATATTTTTTGTGCTCAGCATTTCTTTCGCTTGAATTTCTAAAACCGTTTTTTGCAGAAGGGAATACAAAAATTCAATGATAATGCCCCATTGCTCATGGACGTGACAAAAAGTATTTGTGAAGTTGCTGGCCAGGCACCGTTAGTCGGTATTTGCTTTCAAGCTCTTCGCATAATTGTAGAAACTGCTCAAGCTTATACGGAAATCGATGAGAAGGCCAAGGAAGTAATTGATTATGCAAGTTTCTTACAAAAATCCATGGAAACCATCGAAGATGCAGGCGGGGGCGATGAATACTTGAAAAAAAATTGTCTGGCATTGCTCTGTGCAGAGGCCTTTGAATTTCAGAAGCAGGAACCCAGGTACTTACGTACTTACATATTTATTTTCTTTGTGGTTTCTATTTATTCGTTTGTGGTTTGTAACAAACAGACCCGCGCCAAATAGAATAGAGAAATAAACCCATGTTATGTTAATGTCCTTTGTAGAAAAGAGAGGTTAAAGTTTAGCATTCTTCAAACAATAAGAGTGAAAATGTTTGTGGTCAGGAAACAGAGTTGGGCAAAGTGCATGTGTGGTTTGGTCTGTGCCAAGTGTGAGGCACAGACGCTTGATGGCGTTGCCACCATATTGAAAGACATGACCCTCAAGCTTTCCTTGCACTGTCAAACACTTCTTTTGGAAAAGCAATCAGTTCTTGTGGAACAGCAATCAGTCCTTTTGAACCTGACCCCTAAGCCCAGCCCAGCCCCACTTGGGGATTCTTCTGTCAAGCTTAATAACAAAGAAGAATTACTGAAATTCGTGACAGAGCCAGGAGTACGAGTCCTTGCTCTGTGTGGAATGGGAGGCATCAGAAAGACTACATTGTTGACAACCTTACACCAAGAGTTTCCAAAGAGTAGCAAGCAAGCCAAAGTTTTTATAGAGGTGGGCAAGGACCCTGAAAATTTAATGCAAATTCAAACACAGATCTTGCAAGGATTGGAAAACAAAACCGAGACGTTCATAAACACTGAGCAAGGCCGCAATAGATTGGAGGATTGCTTAAAAGGTTTAAAGCAAAAGGGCTCATCTTTATGCCTGTCAATAGATAATGTGTGGAGAGTAAGACATTTGAAACAGTTGTTGCCACAACAGCTGCATGTTCATCTTCCACAATCGAGCTTATTAATGATCTCCACGCGTTCCCAAGAAGTAGCCAAGGAGTTTCGTGATATTTGTTGTCCAAACAATGCGCATGCATTTCAACTCTTTCAGCCCAACTTGTTGGGCACAGAAGAAGCAGAACAATTGTTCATGAAGTGTGCAGAAATTGAAAATAAGAATGATGAGTGGAATTTGATAAATGAAATAGTCCCATTATGTGATGGGCTTCCATTGGCAATCAAAACATATGGTTCCCTCTTTAAAAGGCTAGAAAGGCGCAAGGAAGCAGAGTGGACACAAGTTAAGCAACGGATCTTAACAGCTACAGTATCCCCATCAGAAGCTGACGACGATGACGAAGTTCCACAGTCGTTAGAACCTAGCATTGATGCTCAAAACCGGAAGGTGCAAGATGCATTCATTGATGCCGCCCTCTTTTGGCGTGGACGACCACTCGAAATGGCTAGATGTGCTCTATATGATATGCTGAAGGTTCTCTTGGAGGAGTCAATCATTTATTCCAAGAAACATCAATACGAGGAGGAGCTTTTACTTTTAGAATGCCATGATCTGTTTCGTACCATTGCAGAGAAGCGTGCAAAGAGAAGCAAATGGAAATATCTGGCTACTAGAGCAGAGGCAAGTGCTTATCCCATTATAAAAATCTTTATACTTGTTTTGCCTTTGTAACCAACTTCTTTATTAGGAGTGCGTGCAATAGACATTGAGTACCAAGATTTGGAATTTCTATCATTGCACAAGAATTTGCTTTACCTAAGATGCCATGGTATTGTCGCTTATTGTGATGCACGAAACACTTCACAAGGTAAAGAGCATAATCTCAAGGCACCCGAATTATTTCAGAGTATCGACCTGAGTCTTCTCCAGGTTTGAATTGCTGTCTCTTACAAGAAAATGGTACATTTTTTAGAAATAAAAATAACTAATCTGTCTCTAACATTTGGGACAGTGCTTTCCACACCTACAAGTCTTGTCTGTTGGAGGCATTAAATATGGAATAGACTCAACACAGGTACATCACCAACTTCTTTCCTCTTCATTTAAATACCTTGGGAACTTGCGTTTTCTGGAAATTGATGGAAGAGATTACCAATTAGATGTGCTTCCAAATTCTTTTGGTGACTTAGTCCATTTAGAAAACCTTCAACTTCAATATTTTCCTTCCTTGAATACGCTTCCTGCTTTTTATAAGCCCTTGAAATCTTTAAAAAGACTCAACCTCTCATTTTGCGCCCGGCTTCGCCCGGCTTGACATGCATGCTTTCGGCATTTGCCCGCCTACGACCACATTTCGTCCTCTCATTGCGCCCGGCTTCGCCCGCCTGCCCACGCTTCGGCTGCTTACAACCGCAGCTCGCCTCTGGCCCGTACGGCTCGCCCGGCTACCCGGCCTTACATTTTCGGCGGCATACTGCCCATTTCGACCTCTCCACCGGCTATGCCACTCGCCACCGCCTGACACGCCGCCCGGCCGGGCCTCGCCCCGAGTTCTGGGCCTTCCCCGGCTGGCCTACCGCCACCGCCTGGACACTCGGCCGGGCTCGCTTCCCGTAAGTGCCTGGCGCCTGGCTGCGCTACCGCTACTCGCTTCGGACACGCTGCCTGGCTGCCCGGGCCTGTGTGTTTCGGACTTCGCCATACTGGCCACTGGGCCTGACACGCTGCCCGCTGCTCGCTTCTAGTGTTTCGGGGCCTTCATTGCCTACTACAAATGGGCTCGACACGCTGCCTGGCCGGGCTCACTGATCGGCTCGACTCCTCTCCGACAGACCTAGCCACCGCCACACGCTTCTACCAAGGTTCACTCGGGTTGCTCTCTGATGCATCAGTGTGCCTGGCCTGGGGCCAAGGCTTGATACTTAAGCAAATTTATGACTCATTACTAGTGCTTGCCTAACACGCTCGGCCCCCTGCCTCTCTAATGGAGTTCGAATACGCCAAGTGTGCCCAGCTCTCAGGCCTGCTTGGCATGCTTGCTACCAGACTCTAGTCACAATGCAACCTTAATCTACCCCGCAGCCAGAACTCCTTAGCCCCCTTGACACGATTGCTGCCATACTGCAGTCTCAACGTAAGCTTAAAACTTGAGAAGAGCACATATTGCAATCTTAGGGAGGACCACATGCATGACAATTCAATTGAATCAAAATATGAACTGTACATTCACAAGGATTTGAACTTCTGACCTATTAATGCTATGTTTTACACTTAATAAGAAGACGTTTGATCTGCTTATGGCTCAATTATGTGGTTTTATCATTTCAATGTGCGCTTTCTAAAGTTAAAAATAAAGATTTCAATAATTTTCTCGCTTATTGGAGTGGAATATAGGTAAGCTTGTTGCTACGATATATTCTTGCTTCGGGAACTATCATCAAGTACCTTGTAGCCAGGCAACATTTTCAACATTCCTAGAAGTCCCATGTTCTACACATTTTAAACTGGGGGTATAATAGTAGACACAAGGATCAATTTTCATAAACAATTTGCTAAAACGTCTTCAACATACAATTGCACATTGTTGGAGAATCCTTGGCTATAGGAGATTTGCTCATTTCCACTTTGTTGGCATATCTTCTTGTTCATTCCTTGCCTTTTGATCAATTTGAACCATCCTTTTATTTCTCACCTTCTAAAAAAAACCAATCGCAATCTTTCCATAAGGTTTTTAAATCATTTGCCATGTTGTCATTTGTGTACATTCGTATCTTAAGCTTTGGATCCACATATCATGCCACATCAGTCAAATGATAACATCAGCCGCCCAAAAAGGTGTCGTGTCATTTCTAACTTTTGGCTAATTAAGAGTTTTTGCCACCTCATTCTACTACTCTCGCCACTCTATTTTGCCACCTCACTACTCTATGCCTTTTTGTCAAGAAAATAAAAATTGCAAAATGTAATAAATATTAGTGGGTAAGGGTTGTGCTCTTGCCATCAACCCATCAAAACCTAAAAATTTGCTTATTTTTCCTAGCTTATTTTCCCCAATGCCTCCCCCTCCCTCCCCCTCCCCAAAAAAAAAAAAATAAATAAATAAAGAAACAAGGTGTTCCTCCCTTTATGGTCAACACCCTGTCTTGTTCTTCAACAAAACAAAAAAAAAAGGAGGTGGAAAGAAGGTTGAAAAAAAGGGGACTTATTACGTATGCACTATGACTTTCTACAACAACCCAATATAGAGGATCTGGTTGCTGCTTTTGTTTTGTTTGAAGACTCCATTTCGGGGAAATTTTTGTTGTTTACCAATTTGAAGATCCTATATAGGGGATTTTGATGCTACTTATGTTTCATTTTTTTTTTTTTTTTTTGAAGAACTGTGTCATCAAGATATTAAAAGAATGGTTAATGTTACAAAGCAAGTGAGGAGGAAGGAGAACTGCTCCAAAGAGACAGCGATACCTCGACACTCCACAACAAACTCACAGAAAAACTGCAACTTTACTGCTGTACAAACCGACCATCACCATCTACAACACCCAAGAAGTCCCGCCAAATGGCAAACTTCCGCTCTACTAATCCCGGGAACACCAGAAAGCTTTGAAATAGCTTGTACCTTAGTCGAGGAATCGAGAGGTTGCGGTGGCTGAATCCACGAAGATCCACAACCACCGCCGCTTCCAAATTAGCGCACCAACCAAACCCAAGCCACGGATGCAGAGGCTTCTTTGCATAAAGCGGCCAAGCACCGAGATACACATGAGGCGGCAAGCTGGCGGCTAGTCAATCTCTCACGAAGCGAGCCACGGCCCAATCCAGGCGGGCTACAAGTAAGGCATAAAACCGGACAATGCTCCCACAGTCTCCACGATGAAGGCAACAACAAGGGCGGAGAGGGCTCACACCGGCCTAAAGCCCGACTCACAAGGGCATTCACCACGATACGGTGATTGCACCCGCCACGAAGCACTTTAACCGGTGGGGAAGTGAGCTCCATGTCCACGCCCAAATCGAGCACCATCGAGCCGGAAGCTGCGAGACCACTTGCACGAAGGGGGCAGAGTGTCATGAATAGCCGACACCGGTAACAAGACCGCACAAAACAAGAAGACACAACATCCGGATGAACCTTCCAAACCTGCACCACCACATCATCCTGAGGGACTATAGGTATATGTAGCGGAATATTCCCTGCCACTTGTTCCCAGATAGCCCGGTCACTGCCCCTCAGGCGAAAGCGAGCTGATCACCCCAATACCAATCCTCCAAGGTGAGCTGCGGCTTCGCCTCCAACGAACTGCGTCCAGAGCATGCCGTGATGGCAGCCAAGGGCAAGTCTTGCTTGAGGGGGTAGAGGCACCCACAAGAAAGGAGAAGAGTGGTGATAAACTGAGGCATAATCTAGCTGGAAGAGCACATGCACATGATCCCAAGCCCGCAACACCCCCATGAGAAAAGGGTATGCATGTGGGAAAGGCCGGAGACCATACAACAGTGCCCAGGGCAACTCCACATGCACAGACGGCTTCCCAAATGCCACACAATGGCGAAGAGCGCAACAACAAGCCGCACCAGGAGAAGATGCTCCATCCTGCAGAGTGCTCCAAACAAACTTGGAGACCAACACCTTACTATGTAGCGCCAAATCCAGAATGGCCAAGCCTCCATCCTCCCCGGGGGCGGAGACACTTCCACCAAGCCACTTTAACAACCGCCCCTTCATCATCCCTGCCCCACACAAAATTCCGAACAATCTTATCCAAAGCCTGTATCTTACCCTCAGGAGCTAACATCGCAGATGCTGTATACACATGAGTGCTACAAAGTCGACTTGGCAATAGTGATCCTACGCCATGGACAACTTGCTACCCTTCCACCAATTGAGGTGTTTACGCAGCCCTGCAAAATCTCATCCCACACCATCCCCATGGAAACATCCCTCAAAGGGAATACCATGACTTAGTACACACATTACCTGGAAGCACCTTCCAAGGGAATAGAGCCAAACAAGGGGGAGGCGGAGTCAGTTGAGCCCATAATGCAGAGCATTTACCCCAATTCAGAAGAATGCCCGAGGCCAAGGAGAAAGTATCGAGTAAACCGTTCATAACCAAGAAGAGGAAAGTGTCATCGGCGAACTGGTTAATAATCTGCTGGCTACCATCCTGCATCCGAAGCCCATCCACCACCCCCTCCTCCGCTGCAGCCAAAAACAACTGAGACAGGGCCTCTGCCACAATCGTAAACAAAAACGGCGCCAAAGGGCACCCCTGACGCACCCCTCTGCCTAAGGAGAAAAAGGCGGAGGGTTCACCCTGGCACACCATCGTAGCCCGTGCTGACCTATGCAGCTTCATGACTGTCTCTGTAAAGCGTGGACCACAGTCCAACGCTAATATCATGGCAGACAAGAACTCCCCACGGACACTAGACCCCATGTAGAGGATTTGGAGTTGCTTATGTTTTTGAAGACCCCATAAAGGGACATTGTTTCCCGCTGTTTTGAAGTCACCATGTAGGAGATTTGGATGATGCTTATGTTTTATTTTGAAGACCCCATATAGGGGACTTGGTTGTTGCTTGCTACTTGAAAGACCCCATATAGGGGGGATTTGGATGATGCTTATATTTTATTCTGAAGACCACATATAGATGACTTGGTTATTCCTCACTACTTTGAAGACCTCGTATCATTCGCTATTTTAACGGCCCCATATAAGGGATTTAGATCTTGTTTATGAAATCTTCAGATCCATATATGGGATCTGTTGTTCCTTGTCACTCTTTGTAGAAGACGTCATATAGAGGAGTTAGTTGCGCTTACTACTTTGAAGACTACATATAGGTTTCTTTTTTTCAAAGCATGAAAGTTGGAGAAAACAAATGACATTAGAAAAAGAGGAAAAAAGATTTGTTACATATGCATTGGATATCTTTACGAGAACCCCGTATAGCGGATCTTGTTGCTGCTTATGTTTTTTTTGAAGACCCAATATAGAGGAATTGGTTGTCATTTGCCAATTTGACCGATTCAATATTGGAGATTTAGGTTCTGCTTATGTGTTATTTCGAAGGCCCCATATAGAGGATTAGATGCTGCCATGTTTTATCTTCAAGCCCCATATGGGGGATTTGGATGCTGCTTGTGGTTTATTTTGAAGACCCCATATAGAGGACATGGTTGCTACCCACCTCGTCACTTTGAAGACCTCAAATAGGAAATTTGGATGGTGCTTTGTTTAGGGGTCATGGTTGTTGCTTGCTACTTTGAAGGCCCCATTTAGGGGATTTAAAAGATGCTTTTGTTTCATTCTAAAGATCCCATATAGGGGACCGGTTTTTTCTTGCTATTTTGAAGATCCATAAAGGGTATCTGAATGATGGTTACATCTTATTTTGAAGAGCATATATAGGAGACTTGATTTTTGCTTGCTATTTTGAGGACCTGTATTATTGGAATTTGTTTTTGTTCACTAGTTTGAAGACCCCAAATAGGGGATCTGATTGTTACTTACTACTTCGAAGATCCATAAAGGGGATTTGATTGATGCTTAATATCTTATTTTGAAGACCATGTCTAGGAGACTTGGTTTTGCTTGTTACTTTGAAGACCCCGTATTACGGAAAATAGGAGGTTTAGATCCTCATTATGATTTATTTTAATTGCTACTTCTCACACTTTATAGAAGACATTATATAGAGGGCTCAGTTGCTGCTCGCTTCTTTGAAGACGTCCTGCACGGGAATTTGTTTTCTTATGCCATGTTATTGTTGTGGTTGAAGACCTCACCTTGGGAATTTGTGCTATAGAGTTGTTTATCTTGATGAAGATCCCACATCGGGATTTGTTGTTCCTTATCGCTTTTTGTAGAAGACGCTATATAGAGGAGTTAGTTGCGCTTACTACTTCGAAGACTACATATAGGGTTTCTTCTTTTTAATGCATGAAAATTGGACAAAAAATAGACATCAGAAAAAAAGAGGAAAAAAAAAGAATTTGTTACATATGCATTGGATATCTGGTTGTTGCTACAGAGGATCTGGTTCCTGCTTTTGTTTTATCTGAAGACTCAATATAGAGGAATGCTTGACTGGTAAATTCTCCACCATTATCAGATCTAAGCTTCTTAATCTGATGGGCTACTTGATTCTCAACAAGCGCTTTCCATTCTTGGAAATGGGCAAATGCATCAGATTTCCGCTTCAAGAAATAGACCCATGTTTTCCTGCTCAAATCATCAATGAATGTCAGAAAATAATAGGCACCCGAGAGAGAAGGAACATGAGTTGGACCACAAAGATCCGTGTGTACTAGTTCAAGAAGAGCAGTAGCACGAGATCCAATAAGAGTAAAAGATCTGCGGTGTTGTTTGCCCAATGCACAAGCCTCACAACTTGCAAGAGTAGGGTGCTGATGAAGATCAAAACCGTCTACAAGTTGAGGCAGCTGGTTGAGTGCCTTAAGACTGATGTGTCCAAGTCTCTTATGCCACAGATCACAAGTACCATTACCAGCAGCTACAAGAACAACCTGGTCAGCATATTCTTGGCCCAAATGGTAGAGATTACCCGTACGAATAGCACGAGCAAGGCTCTTTCCTGTAACTTTGCTGCGAACAATGCAGTCGTCACTATCAAAGATAACTCTTGTGCCCATATCAGTAAGACGTGCAACAGAAATCAGATCTTTACGCAAAGTAACCCCTTTTAGAGTGAAATTACCAAGACTTGTGGGTACTTGAATGTCACCCATTCCGCAGATTTGATGCTCACTATTGTCGCCGATTTGAACAATGTGATTGGAAGAGGTAGGTCTGAAACTTTCAAACCAATCTTTGTGCCAACTAATATGAGCTGTAGCACCAGAATCCATGATGAATTTGATAGAGCGAGGGGCTACCACTTGTTTACAAAGATAAACATAATCCGGGCTGCAAGGAACTACCTTGGCTACGCTTACTTCTTCAACAATTTGGGCCACATTGGCTGAAGCTTTGTTTGTCTCCAAAGCTTTCAGTTTGTGCTCAAGATCCTTCATCTTCTTCCTACATTCTGCTGCGGTATGATTGCCTTTCTTATAATAGTCACAAACCTGTTGTTTGGATGCTGTGCCTTTGCTGTCAGCACCCTTGAAGGCGTTGCTGCTATTGTTATTCTTCTTTTTCTTAGCTTTTTTCATTCCCTTTTGCATAGGATTTAGGCTCAGAATGACCTGCAAAGAAAGCATTGTGCTCGTCTTTGATAATCCCAGCATCCTTTCTCATCATAATCTCCTCCTTGACGGAAGTGATTGCACGATTGAGATCCATGTCGGCAATTTGCATGAGATTGCTGCGCAAAGCATGGAAAGAATTGGGTAAGGATCTAAGAAAGAAGAATAATTGCAATGAAGGAGAGATCTTATTCTCTTCTCCAGAGGCTTCAATCTGCCGAAAGGTGTTCTTCATGCAGTCTGCGAACTTGTCAAGACTCTCGGTCTCTTCCCAGCGTATATTCACCACTTCAGCATACAAATGCCCAATTTGTGTATGGGTCTTCTTTTCATGCTCTTGGATGAGAGCATTCCATAAATCATGGCTGTTCTCCTTCTGAACCTCATCAAGAAGAGATTCAGCAACAGAAAGCCCAATCGTAGCCATAGCCTTGTCATCCCGGCGTTGCCAAGCATCAAGAACGGATTTATTCTTGCCATCTGATGCAAGCTCGGGTGCTGGTTCTTGACCACTAACAATTCCCCAAACTCCTTCAGCCTTAAGAATGAGAGTCATTCTTCTCTTCCATTGCTGGAAACCTGTGCCATCGAAGATTTGAATCACGCGACCGCCAGGGAAGGTAATCTGGTTGTAGCTTGCATCCTTCTCCATTGTTGTGTTGATCTTGAATCAATCTCAGCACACCTAGTGCTCTGATACCATGTCAAGGTTGCACCAAGAACGGGAGAGAAAGGGATGCACACTGAATTCCGAGAGCGCAAGCTCCCAAAACAAAAGCAAAATGGAATTGTATGAACGTATGTGAGAATACAAGATATACAAAGGGCAGGCAATATTAATTGCTCCCGTCACCAACCACTCCTAATTATGCCGCAGCTAATTATGACAAGTGGTGGGCCGTTGCTAGACTCTGACAAGGTGCTTAGTGCTGTAAGTGCTATAAGTGCTGTAAATGCTGATACATCACGTCTAGCAGTAAGATGGTGATCTCGATATCATATATCTCGACATTTTTTTCTATAGTATGAGTTCCATTTTCAGTCCGTGTCCCAAAATTCGAGATTTGACCCACTTTAATTAAATGCGACTTCTATTCCCTTTGAATTTTCTTATTCTTCTTCATAAATTTTGAGTTTCTTATTCTTATTGTTGCTTCTTATGTCCATTCCTGGTAATTATACTTTCGTTTAAGGTTTCTTACAACAGTTTAATTCTCACTTCCTTGTGCTTGTGCTTATATAATTAGTTCTTAGAACAAAGCAAATGGAAGCAAGATTCGCACCTTGTTTTATGATTTCCTTCCTCTTTGTAAAAAACCTTTGGATCTTTATTGCTCTGATACCAAATGTAATGAACAAGGAACAAGAGACGCATCCATAAAGTACCTAAACTACATCTCTTATTCCAAGTTAACCAAAAATGTACAAAATTGTGGCCTTTTGACCATGTGAAAAGACATGAACCAAAAGACACGTAGAAAAGTACTATACAAATACATGTATAAACGTATATCTCATTTTGTCCTAAGGTTCCTTACATTGTTCAATAATTAAAAAGGCGAAATGGTCCTTTCTAGTATGTGCAATTGTGCCTTTCTTAGATTTCTCAATTTCTTTTTTTATTTTTCTTTTTCTTTTTTCTCGTCGAAGGTATTTATGCTTTCACTATATAGGATTCCTATAGAAGGCGTGGGATGAATAACACCTCCATGTCCTTCACACGGACACTTGTCCATCATAATGAAAAGAATTATGCTATAGAACAACAATGCCTAGGCAACTTAGATTTAATTTTTGATCACACAAAGTACTCACGACCGTGGTTATTCAAGAGCTTTATTGTTTGATTCAAATGCACTTATCTACACATATATAATCCAGTCTCTTATTTTCCTTTTTTTTTGTTCCGCAGTAGTATTTTTTCTCCGCCGCAATTGAAACGCTTGTTAATATGACACGTATCAAAAAAGTTTTCTCCGCCGCCCTTTTTTAGGGGTTTGCCCTATTAACCATACTGTCCTTTTCATAATCAAATCTACCCAAGAAACATCCTGGCAATTTCTTAACCATACTCCTGGCAATTTCTTAACCATACTGTCCTTTTCATAATCAAATCTACCCAGGAAACATCCTGGCAATTTCTTGCTGTGGATTTGTTGAATCGTCTGGTTCCTCGGTAGATCCTTTGCCGTCAATATTTCTCAGAGATCCACAAGAAGTTTTTGCTACCAAGGAATTGGGGCTTTATGCATTGCTACAGGGTCCATCTTATTCCGACAGACAGACGACTATGCATCAAGCCAACAGCAGAGCTATGGCTATTAGCATCTTTAGCGCATCTGCGTTGCTCATCCTCCAAAAACATTTCCTGCTTATTAAATTTTCTGGGCCCTTTTGTCGGATTTGAGTCCTGTTTATAACGGTTTAATTGGCGTTGCCCATATCGGGATGGATCTGTATGGGTGGGAATTTGGATGCATTTAATGGCAGACAGCTGAGACATCTTGGCAATTCCCTGCTGTGGATTTGTTGAAGCTCTGGTTTCCTCGATAAATCCCGTGGGATCAATATTTCCTTAGCAACGCATAGGCCAAACAGAAACTTATCTCGGTATTAGATGCTCTGCGATCAACAAGAAGCTTTGCTACCAATCAATGGCATTGCGGCAGGGTCCACATATTCCGACAATGTATATGAAGCCAAAAGCAGAGCTATGGCTATGTATCGGAATCCCTTCTTCCATGTATTGCACGACAGGTTTACCTTGATAAGTTTTGGTTTGGCTTCTGCGTTGCTAAGGGTTTCATGGGAAGAAAAAATCGACAAGTATTTATCTATCCACTTCAGAAGACTATGGCTGATACTTGCAAAACCGCAGACTATGGTTCCCCTTCATAAATTTAGATAATAAATCATAGCACTGAGCTTGATCCGACAGACTGGCAACTTCACAAAGTTAGCGAAAAAAATTCGCATTGCAAATCGGCTGCCAATAGTTCGCCATATCCAACTTCTACTGCATCTTCTGGTTCCATCCACCATAGCCAGGGTTGCCAAGGGCAAGGGTTTCAGCGAGCCGCTTGAACAGTAGACCAGAAGCGAGATTCATAACTTACTGTAACCACCTGGAGCACCTGGAGCTCGGCATTATTGCATGGACCGCCGTATTTAGAGTCCGGGATGTGGTATTTCCGGACTTTTTTTGTGGTATTTCCGGCCACCCGTTATCAGCCACTGTAACTTCACAGTTTCAAGCCCAGAATCAACTGTTTTGGGGGCATTTTTGGATCAATCCGGCTCTATCTGGGCTCAAATCGCTTCCTCTCTTCATCAAACTAACATTAAAGAGGCAGACAAAGTGATTAGAAGGGCTTTTGAAGCAGTTCAAGCCATCCACGGAGCTGCAAGAACGATCCGACCAAAGATTTCAGCTCCGGCGCGCAGTTTCGCGCCTGGTTTTTGGCCAGAAATACCACCCTTTTTGCCCGGAAATACCATTTTTTTGGCCGGAAATACCATCTGGCTGATAACGGATGTCCAGAAATACCACCAAGAAAGTCCGGAAATACCACATCCCGGACTCTAAATACGGACGTCCGGCATTATTTACCAGCACGTGGAGCATCTAGAGCCCGGCAACTATTTATCAGCACCTGGAGCTGTAACAAGATTGCCAACTCGGAATACCCAGATTACTCTACCTAATTGGAACACCTAAATTCATTATATAGCATCCTGTAGGCTCAATCGGCCTGATACTATCTCGATTAGCCTTGCCATGACCCTCAACATAAAGGGTTTCTAGATGTGGGTTCCATGCCTGTGTCACGATGTAGAGAAGAGGGTCTCTCCCTTAGTTTTGGCCCAACCAATCCAGTCCAGCCAAGTGGACCCGTGATTTCAATGGCTGCATTATTTTATTTTATTTTATTTTTTAACATTTCAATTAAAATGCTAGTTAATATACAGGACATTAGGACATTGGCTATTAAAAAACATGGATCTGCCAATCAGAAATAGTTCTTGCGCCTTTAAGAGCTCTAATACAACCTGATCTTTCTACAATAATTTAGCCCAGTTCGTGCTGCAACAAATTGCAAAGGTACTATATATTGTAATGCAACAAATTGCAAAGGTATTATATATTGTAATGCAACAAATTGCAAAGGTACTATATATATTGTAAGTGATCTGAATACAGTTTATTGCGCTTCTCAAGAGAAGAAGCAGACTTGAATTGGACTAAGAGCAAGAGTGGCATACCGCATGTGCAAAATGTACAAGCTAGATACTGTATCTTGAATTTTTTTTTATGTTTTCTCGCTCAAACAGATTTTTTATGCAGCTGTTGCAAAATGTTTATAAGGTATTTGAGATGCTTTTCCATTGCTTTTTAGCTTTTTGAGAAAAAATTGAAGGTTAGAGCCAACTTAGACACTTTTAGTTCAGTTTCGCAAGTCCATAGATGCGATCCTTTTGACTTAATACAAAACTCCTTTGCCACGAGTTGGGCAAAAGAAATGTTCGCGGCGGCCTTGGCCGCCGCGATAAATTTCTTGTCACATATAAATAACCTTAGGATAAACCTTATACATGCTACAGTAAATTCACTGTAGCTAAGAAGCAAGGCAGGTTGCAATCATTACAATGACATATGCGTCCTGCTTGAAGATGCTGCATCTGCGTATTATCTTAGTAGACAGAATGAAGAAGAATGAATATAGGCCGTTATTTGTGAATTTCAGTATGGAGTCATTGGGTCATTCCCGTGTTTTATACTGCTCTGGATCTTCTTGAAAGCTTACCATCCCATCCTTTTGATTAATAGTAACAAATATTTCTCGGCCTTGAATCTAGCAAAAGACTTGAGATACTCAGAAGCCACCAACTAAAAATAATCAAACAAAGACCTAGTTCGAGAGCGGTACCATTTGAAGAATATAAAGCTCGACTTCTTTAGGTCCATCAAGATGCAGTTTCAGCAATATCATGCAACGACAGGGTGAAAACGTTTGAGTTAAGCGTTGAATGTTCCTCTTATCTGTTGAAGACTCAACCTGCTTTGCCAATCCTAAATTTCTATCCTGCAAAGGCATGGCGTCCGTCATCATGTGAGTATTGGTGGTACAAAATAGGCAGCATGTTTGTCCAGAATTGGATTTCTAAGTCTAAATTTCCTAGCAACAGGTCTATAAAAATAAGAGGATCGGCTATTCATACATTTTTGAAGGTATTCTCATGCACGGCAAGGCTTCGTTTTAAATCTGTAATATTGCGGGTGGCATAGACATTTGCAAATTCAATGTAACTCTGCCCCAGACAAAAGATAGTTGTATCAGAAAAACATTCCTGGCAAACAATATAATATACGATATATGGATGTCAAACAGGAAAAGAAGATCATACTTGAGTGCAGCATTTCAAGCTTCGCTGAACAACAGAAGGAGTTTAGGGCTTGACTCTGTCTGTTCCCTGCCGGGCAGGTCTTGGATCGTTGTCATGCCCATCTGATGCTAGCAAACCTGAAACATAAGTGCCAAATCCGGCAATATGTGTGAAAGAAGAAAGTTACCTCTTATTTGCTCGTTAATTTGCCGAAAGAGATCCCTTGCAACCGGTAAAGCCTAGCCAGGCCAAATTAGATAGGCCATTGCTCCTTTGTACTCAAAGTGGAAATCTGACTATAAGAAATGAATCGTGCATTATAGAAGTGGAAATCTGACTATAAGAAATGAATCGTGCATTAACCGCATCTTGAATGCTTGAAAAGGCAAGGCACAATTCGGCTCAGTGAGAGAAAGAAAGAATGGCATCCTTTCACACCGTTTTGGAGGCATCGCATCTGAAACTGAAAATCCAATGATTAAAATCAAAATCAACGGTTCAAAACGCGCACAGACTATCCTAAAACGCCATTATTATTATTATTATTATTATTATTATTATTATTATTATTATTATTATTATTATTATTATTATTATTATTATTATTATTATTATTAGATAGATAGATAGATAGATAGATAGATAGATAGATAGATAGATAGATAGATAGATAGATAGATAGATAGATAGTAATTGAGATTTTAATCTATCTAAAAATAAAAATAAATCTAGAGTTCTGAAACAAAAGTGGAAAAGTCGAATCCGCCATCGAAAAGCTTGTTAAATAATTTAAAAGGCCAAATCGTCCTTTCAGTGTGGAATTGTGCCTTCTTAGATTTCCCTGTTTGTCTTTGTTTTTTTCTCATCGAGAATGGATCACCAGCTCAGATTATCATTCCTTTTTTTCATAATTGGAGTCTTTTGTCGATTCGACAATGTCCAAGGTCGGTTTTCAAATGTAACTCATCGGATTGGAAACTTTTCTGCATCTTTATTGGGCAATGGATTGGGAAGAACACCGCAAATGGGGTAGATTCTCGGCCAATTCCTTTACATAAGAACTGTAGGGATCATCGAAAACTGTACTGTATTGTACTTTAGATCTGAAGTTTGTGATTGGTGCTGAAAATTATTGGCTATCAATATCAAACGTTAAATTCTTTATTTGGTCTTAAGCCATATTTCTCATTTGGGTTTTTCCATTCAGGATGCATTTTCGATTTGCAGAAGAACTACTATGTGTGTTGTTCATCTGAGAATCTGTCTGTTTTTAGATCTTCCTTTCTGTGTCCACAAGTCTGAATGGAAAAGAAAATGTTATCTACGGATTTAGTTCTATTGGGTAAAATTTTGAAGTATATTTTTATCGGATGGAATATTTTGGAACCATTTTTGGGGAACATCAACGAGCAAATCATTCGAGAAACGAGGTTTAGATTCAAATTTAAGATCGTTTGTTTGGAAGAACTCTCTTCGATGCATATAGATTGGCGGTGATGCGATGGTGTACAACTTGGACTTCTTTGCTCTTGGCTATGAATATATCAATATAGGTAAATCTGAAAACCTTATCACATCCTCTTATCAATCTACATCCTATCAACTCATTTGTTAAAATGCGGATGATTGTTGGGCGAACGGTAGCGACCAAGCGGTTAGCAATCAACTTAACAAAAGCGAACATAACTTGATTAACAATACTAAATAATTGTTTTTGCGAGGTGTCGATACCAAGAAAGTCAACATTCCCTTCAGGGATTCGAGCTCTTGCAGATTATGTTCATTCCAAAGGTCTAAAGCTTGGAATTTACAGTGATGCAGGGTACATATTTACATTCTTATTTAATTTATTTCCAAACCAAAACTTAATGAAATCTTAATCTTTGTGCTGCATCAGGTGGTTAACATGCTCAAAACAACCAGGATCTCTTACACATGAACTCCAAGATGCCAGGACTTTTGCTTCATGGGTATTGCATTCTTGATCTCTTCAGATTTTAGAGATATTATAAACGATCTATAGAATCCTAAACGTTGAGGTTTTTTCACGTCTGCAGGAAATAGATTATCTGAAATATGACAACTGCTTTAATGATAACAGTGAACCTGAGGCTAGGTTAGTACTTGTATTTCCTCAACTGATGTTTGAGCGCCTTATTTCTGCCAGCAATACATAGTCAATTTAAAATGATTGTCTGAATGGTTGCAGATACCAAGTTATGCATGATGCTTTGATGTCTATGGGCAGACCGATATTCTTTTCACTCTGTGAATGGTGAGTGCATTTTTTGCTGTGACAAAGTTTACAAGGTATCTTGAAATTTCTATCTGTGTTACAACTAGGGGTGATGAAAATCCTGCTATATGGGCTGACAAAATTGGAAATAGTTGGCGCACAACGGGTGACATTCGTGATAGCTGGGAAAGGTCCAATCTATATACTGCTGCTTAAGGGTTAGGAAAACTGATGTATTAACATCCTAGTTGGCTTTGCAGCATGCTGACCAATGCCGATCAGAATAACAGATGGGCATCGTATGCAAGGCCAGGCGGGTGGAACGGTACATAAATACATAATTTCAAGCTACTTTTTTGAAACCATATTGACCTGAAATATATGTAGTTAGATGGAATTCACGCAGCCACTAACTTCTTACTCATTACTCTGTTATTCAATAGATCCAGACATGCTTGAGGTTGGAAATGGCAATATGACAATCGAAGAGTACAAGTCGCACTTCAGTCTATGGGCCCTCATTAAGGTTGCTTAGTTTGCTGTTTCTTTATTGCTTGCAATAGGGTAATATCACTATGTATCTAACAGTCTTAGGACAATGCAGGCGCCCCTTATCATGGGATGTGATTTGAGAAATCTAACGAAGGATTATTATGACATACTTGCAAACAAAGAAGTGATAGACGTGAATCAAGGTGTTTGCATTCAAGGTTCTTTTAACAAATGAAATTGTCTGTTCTAATTAACTCAGAGACTTGATTATGCAACCAGATAGCCTGGGAGTGCAGGTGATTGCCTCTGTCAAGAGGTAGGGATTTTAGATGAATGTTCTACATGCAATTGCAGACTGTGGTACCAGTCTTAATATGATCTGTTTGTTGAATCGAATGCAAGGTTTGGGCTGGACCTCTGTCTGGAGGTAGGATTGCTGTAGTGATGTTGAACAGAAACAACAAACCTTCATGGATAAATGTACACTGGCATGATATCGGTCTCAAGCAAGGAACTCCTGTTATTATTCGTGACCTTTGGTTGGTCAGTGCCTTTCCTTTTTCCAATATTACTTTTCCAATTTGCTTCTTTTTTGCAGCATACCACCTTCCGTGAACGCTTTATCCATGGCTATGGAGCTCTCTTGAATGCCCATGCTGATAATCAAACCTCTATGACCACTTGGCTAAGTGATAAACCAAGTGACCTCTATTTTCTGGTCGTCATGGTCAATCTGGTCGTCATGGTCAATCTGAAATTTATTGAGGCAGATTTTGCATTTACTCTAAAGCATTATTCAATGCTTTTGTCATTCTTTAATATATATCATTCCATTGGTTCTTGTTTACCTTTCAGAGTCTACAATTTACACAAACAGAGTCTACAATTTACTCTAAAGCATTATTCAATGCTTTTGTCATTCTTTAATATATATCATTCCATTGGTTCTTGTTTACCTTTCAGAGTCTACAATTTACAGAACACAAAACTCGTCCATGTAAATGAAAACGCAGATTGCCGCCTTACAGAAATATAATCTGTATAAAACGATATTGAAGTTGGCAAAACATACAATTCCTAAAAGTCTTAGCATTTTCGGAACCTGATAACAGTTCTTATGTTCTTAAGAAACGATGTATGAGCGAATATTTCGTTTTTCCTTCTCACAATTTAGTTTTTCCTGCCTTCTGCCAAGATGATGTGATAGCCATGCCTGCAATGTAAAAAGGATGTTTCAAAATTGTGCAACTCTTTAGGTTTCAAAAAATGCAGTTTCATAGAAGCATCCCAAGCATGTCCAATATCCATCTGAAACTAGTAGATAACAGAAAACGACCTTCGCTAAAACACCTAGATGCAAAGGGATCCAATTGCGACGTCATAGGCAACTGAATGGGCAACTTAAGGTTTCAGGATCCAAATTCCTAAGGAATCATAAACACTCAGGCAAATGAAATTTCTAAAAATGAAAATGAACAAGATGGAACTTACGTTGACTTGAAAGGGGCACTAGTTGCTCCCACAGGAGTTGCAAAGGCAACATCTTGAAATGGACCAGCCATTTTGCCGCGAGGAAACCATCCAAGGTCACCACCCTTTTTGCCTGATGGGCATTCAGAATACTCTGCAGCTATCTGTTTTAAAACAGGGCACTCATACTCAAAAAGGCTGCATTCCAAAAGAGATCAATGACTACAACAGCACCTTAGCAAACTCTGCAGGCGGAACTTTGTCCCCATTTTCCAACCATCCATCTTGCAGCTTCTTATATGCTTCATTTATCTTGGCCTGCTTCTCACAAAGGATATGCCTTGCTGGAAACCAATTTCCAAATGTAAATAGATGCTTCAGGAGTTGAGAACAGATAAATGCAAAATATATCAGCTATGGACTTGGTACAAAAACTGTGTCTCAGTTATGGAAGACATATCAGCTATGAACTTGGTACCAAAAACTGTGTCTCAGTGAAGTGATTGACTATAATCCTGCATATGCCAGTTTCTCGTGTTGCAAAGAGGGGTTTGACCTAAATTGGAAGTATCCGTAAAGGTACCTTTGACGTAAGTACAAGTGCCTAGCCCATCTGCTTTGCCTCCGGCGCTTCCTTTGGCCTTGCCTTTGCCTGATCCTCCATCGGCTGCTGCAGCAGCAGCTTGCTTGCCCTTGCCTTTGGAGCCTGCCTCTTTGGATTTCGAATCCTTCCCCATGTTCAACTTGTCACTAAACAAATTAACGCACACACTTTGTTTTTGGAGGAGCGGCGAATATGCTTAGAAGATGCCGATCTCGGTGGCATATACATGGTGGAGGGGGATGGCCATTGGCCGCGCACTTAAGAGCGTAATTGAAAATGCGGCCTCGTAAACATTAAAGTCTATACATGTGACATGATGCCCAACGAGTTTGCCTCCATGGCAAGCCTAGTCTGTTTGCCAAGTTGGCAAATTCACCTCAAATTACGCGGTGTCAAAATGGTGGGGGTGCTGGTACCACCAGGGCTGAGGTGGCAGCCGCATAGAATACCACAATGCGCATTGCAGACTGCAAAGGTGGTATGCATAAAATTGAACAACCAATTTTTTGAAAAACAGTTTTGATCAATCCAAGCAAATTCCACTAAACTGCCTTGAATATATTCACTTTGTTTCTCTTGTCTAGACCCTGTAAAACACAACATTTCAATAACAGTTATTTTTAACTTTATCGCCTCCCTTATCCCAGGGAGGTATGAATTTTGCTAGCTAAGTAATAAAAAGAGGTTTAATGTAATAATTGAAGCAAACTTACATGATATATCCTTTCAATATATATCGATGATCCAAAAAAAAATGCCACGTTGGCATGGCTGTAACGAGTTAAGAAATTCCACATCAGCAAAGGGGAGTGTTGCGATTAGGTAAGGATTGATGCAAGGAAAATCGGCGGTACCATATCTGCCAATTGCGATTTCTTCGTGTGAGCTTAGTAGAAGGCAAGGAGGAGACGACTGGGAAATTTCTGGACAACCAAAAGGTTAATGCGTCTGCCTAGTAAAGATGCACTTGGTGATTTCGTGATTCTGTAGTCACTCTTGATCGAGATGAATATGTGGAACATTGTGCCTCCTTCTCATCTCTCTTTTTCTTCCTAGATGCCTCAATTAGTGCCTTGTCCCTTCTTTTTCTTTCTTGTCCCACCTTTTTCTGTTCTACTTTTTGTTTCTTAATCTTTTTGGCTTCCTCTTTCCTAGGTTTATTTTCTTGCACAACCCTAATCCAACCATCGCTCGTGAGTAGTGCTTATTACCCAACTCAGGGAACATTGTGGTCCTTTCCTACAAAAATACCAAATGAGACAAAGCACAATCTGAAAAATGTACATGATCTAGAAATTAATAAATCGAAAGTTGATAAAGAGAGAAAATATACCTCTTGGAGGCTCATGTACATAACTTGGACCAGCAGCATTAGTTACACTTGCAGCAACATTTAGTATCTCTAATCCTTGAATTCTATATATAAAAAATATTATAACCCCATAATAATTTAACAAAACAATTACAATTAACAACAAATTGATAACACACACAAAATGCAAGCAAAATGTCACAATCTTCAGTTCAATTGTTGAAATTGCGCTGGTAAGGGAGGAATATGTACATATAGGTCTGTACAACATCAACATTAGATAAATAAAGCATCATAAATATCATATTACTTACAGGCCAGGTTCTTTCTTAAATATCATCTTTCTGACCACCATATTATAGGTAAGGTTCTCCACTAAGCGAACCTTCTATAGATCATATAAATGTAGCATATTAGCTATTATCATATTCTCTAGCATATTAGCTATTAGCATTTGTATTCATCTACAATAGAATGCTCACACAATGGATGCTATATTTACTCTAGATAATTAATAATATGACTAAAGCTTGTTTCAAGTCGATCCCTGTACCACTATGCCTTTACAATATAAACTCCCAGCTATTAAGGCCAAATTAAGGCCTTCAATGAATTAAGGTCTGATCTAAATTTGTCTGTTCCTATGCCTCCAAATTACGGCCTTTAATGAAATTAAGGCCTTCAAATTAAGGCATGTACTACTATGTCTTTAGAATGTAAACTCCCAGCATTAAGGCATACATGTTCCAGCCCTATAGTGATCCAAATACTATAAGAAATTCAGTCTGATTTACTAGGCTGCAGTCATCCTTCAGAATAATCAAGTTTTGAAGCTTGACCTTATAACAAAGAAGTCATATTTCTAAGTGGATAGTGGTCATTTAGCTTTTAAGTTATGACATGTAACTTTGATGTAACTAAGATGTCGGTGATATTTATGTACTAGGTCCATTACTAGTTTTGATCACATTACTGTAGTGTACTTCTATCCGTGTCTGCTACTATGCCAAAATCATCTATTACTTATACACAACAAATGACAATGTTAACTGACATAATCAAAAAATCAATTTGACTCAAATTATTAGAAAATATATTTTAAACTTACCTCGGCACATGTGCATCGTCTAAGTGACCCTCATGGTCATATGGTCCCAAAGGACTCTCATCATCTTGATGATCTTCAAATTCATCATCTACAGCTTGTTCAGAATTCTGGATTGAGGATTAACTGGCCAAAGTAGAGCATCTACTGTAGTTGTCGTCGAAAATGTAGGAGTGATAAAGCCATCTATGACAGCAGGATTAAGCGGCCAGATTCTAGTGGCTTTAAAGCCAGCTTTAATCTTCTTAGGCATTAGACCTGTAACCAATGCATTGGAAATCAGAGCTGCAAAAAAAGAAAGAAGTTAGTATTATAATCAGACTAGAGTATAAAATTAGCATATGGATACCTGTTAATTGTGCCTTGTTCGGCTCCAAACCTTCCCTCTTGTCATCCTTGTCATTTATGTATGCAGCTCTTTGTCTCCGAAGATACTGTTTAAATGGCCCAAAGACTGCCACATCAAGTGTGTGCATTTTATGAGAAGTATGGGGAGGCAAAATAACTAAGTAATTCCCCAAGGATCTAGCTAGAAGCACAACCGCATCATTTACATGGCTTCCATGGCCATCTAAAATAATAAGATGAGGGTTGCTTTCATTAATCCCTCCAGGCACATTGGCTTTAAAACGTTCTCGCAACCAAATCATAAACAACTCTGTAGTCATCCATGCCTCAGGCTGAACTGATATTCCAACCCCAATCTCACAATTTACTACATGGTTAGCTCAAAGTCTAATGCCTTTGAAGGACAAGAGAGCCCAGTGGCTGGCGCGCTGGAACGTAGACGCACATAGATGCGTCCAGGTGCACACAGACGCCGGCTGGGATAGGCTGACGGGGTACTTGGACTCTTGTTTCCTGGGGAAGTTCTGGGACCACCATGCTCTGGAACAGGTAAAGGTGGCACACTACAAACAGCACATAAACCCCACCCTGGTTCGAGGCCCACAGCTCTACCTGCGTTCTCAGTTGCCCATGAAGAAGCGCAGGATTATTGCGTCCATTCGAACAGGGGCCCACCATCTTCGGCTTGAGACGGGTCGGTAGGTTGGAGAGCCGCACCAGGACAGGCTTTGTCAGTGTTGCCCGCTGGGGGTTGTTGAGGATGAAAGCCATGCCTTCCAGAGCTGTCCAACCTATAGTCAGATTCGGGCTCGCTACATTCTCTTGGTGCGACCTGGTCTGCCCCTGCACGAGCTACTCAGTACGCCATCAGTTCGATCCCTTGGCTCCTACCTCCAGGAGGTTTTGGATCTGCGGACTCACCACTGCCCCCGGGCGCCTACCTGAGGTGCCGGGAATTCATGTGTATATATGTATATTTGTACAGCTGCCAGCAGGTTTGTTGCTGCGACGGTTTTTCCCTCCTAAGGGGGGGTTTTTTAATCCGGGTAGCAACGGGCTTGCTGCACCCGTGTAATTTGGGTCCCATAGGCCGATTGGTCTCCGCGGACGATAAAAGAACCTTCCTTCCTTCCTTCCTTCCTTCCTTCCTTCCTTCCTTCCAATCACGGAAGAAGAGTTTGCACAACAATTCTCCTGCTCCATCAACTGGTTCCAAAAAAGAGAGTGAGAGGAGGCTAGTCAATGGAGAGCATGCATAAACCGCTTAGAATGCTAGATGGCAAGGAAATTCTATCAATTCGAGAAGTAGCAAGACAGTTTAATATACCCGAGTCGAGCTTACGTAATTGGATGAGGGGTCTTTATAATAAAAAAGCTGGCCAAGGTCCTAGATATTTGAGTAAGGAACAGAAAGTAGAACTGAAAACATGGGCATCGAAAAAAGTAGCAGTAGGCATGGGGGTGACTTTAGAGTAGTTCAAGTTGAAAGCAGCAAGCATGTGTGAAGGCAGAAGTACTTTGTGGCTGAATGGAAAATTAGGAGATAAATGGTGGAGATTGTTCAAAAAACGATATCATGATATTTCATTGAGGTCAACAGAGACTGGATGTCACGAGCGCACGAGCCATACATCTTATAAAACTTCGGCCCTTTTACACGACATTGGAAGAGGTTTACAACCATTTTAATTTTGAGCCTAGCCACATTTGGAATGCAGATGAAATTGGCATTCAAGCAGGAAAGATTACAAGATGAATTAACCAGATACAAATTCAAAATACAAATCGTTTGAAATTTCCAATGTCTGGGCACCTAGAAGAAAACACAAAGGTATTTTATCGTTCGGGCAATACAAAGGCTCTGAAATGGAGATTTGACTTTACCATATTGTCCAGAATGGTAAAATTACCTTAGGGACCAAGTTATACGGTCATTTTTTGCAACGAAAGAAACACGAACCCACTACATGGCAGTATTCCGCAGCCACCTCCTAGGCGAATTGACTACGAACATGTTGGACATGAGCTATTTTGGCGCTTCTTAGAGAAGGGTGGCCTTTTGCCCACGAAACTTGGTCTTTAAGGTAATGTCAACGTTCTAAGTTCATTGGCAGAGCCGGTTCACAGTTCTTGAGTGGAAGAGTTGCCCACGCGTGGCCAGGGAACTTCGTGAGAGGTCCTTTGGGACGAGCTATTTTCGGAAAGTTTTAAGGGTCTGTCTTCTGGCACCCTCCCTCTATGTGATGACATTTTGCAAGATCCTGGTGGAATCTGACTAGGATATGGCCTTTGAAACGTAAACCCTCTGTGTTGCTAGGTTATTGAAGGGTTTATGTTATAGAGGTCGAGTTTTGGTTGGTTGCACTTGGGACATGGTCGAGAAGCTGCAGTTGAAAACAGAAGCAATAGGAACTAACAAAATGGGGTTTGGATTTATCCTGCTCCCAGTGTGGCAATTAGAGGTCAAGAGCGCATTTTGCAATAGCAAGATTGTTTGGCATCGTTCGGGATGGCCGGTAGATCCAAATTCTTGTTATTTCAGTTGCCATGGCTCTGCATGCATGATAAAAAATGGTGCACCTAGTTTCTATGAAAAACAACCACGTATGTAAACCCGATGCGGGTAAAATATTGGCTCCCTAACCAAACATTCGAAACCACGCATATATCGAGTTCGATATACGGCGTATATCGAACTCGATATACATATATCCGGCAGCGTGCCGGAAAATGGCGTATATATAGTAGTATATCGAGTTAGATATACTATAGTATATCGAGTTAGATATACTATAGTATATCGAGTTCGATATACTATAGTATATCTAACTCGATATACTACTGTATATCATTTTTTTTTTTGTGTTTTTTCCGGGTTCTTAGGAGCTAGTCTGTACTAGAAAATGGCGAACCCTAGATCTGAGATTAGGGTCGGCCCAGCTCACAGTGCGGCGCCCAACATATTTGCCACTATGCTACAGTTTTGCCATAGCCCATCTGAGCCGCTTCTATTTGTTTCTGTTCTGAACCCCGGTGCTTTATTGGAGGTCTTTCATGGAATACAATAGTTTGGGGAATTTTGAAATGGCAGCGGCTCTACCTGAAGAAAATGCCGAATGGTTATGCCAGATGAAGAAACGACCTAATTTGCTTCCGCCATAGAGAAAAAACTGAGGCCGAATAAGAAAATGTTGGATCTGCTTCTGCCTTACAGCAAAAACTGAGGCTCGTTAGGGTTTTTTTGGATCTGCTTCTACCATACAGGAAAAGCTGAGGCTTGCTAGGGTTTGGTAGATATGTCGAATCAAATAGATGAATAGATGAAGAACATGTCGTTGGATATACCGAACAGATATAGCGATGAAGGCTTTTTGCAATGCTAGACCAGGCTTTTCTGGGCAGATGGGGCCAAGCTCTCTCTAGTGGCTGTCATTCCATTTGCGTTGTCGATTCACCACTGCTAGAGCAACGAAGATTGCTTATGAAATACAGAGGATCAAATGTTAAGGGTGAAAGCTAATTCATAGTTGAGTTTGCATTTTGGAGCTTGGCTTGTATAAGAACTATCAGCCGGATGGGATGCTTTGGTGAGATGTGGTAGTCGAATGCTGCCAGGCATATGGCATATAGAGGATCTCTCACAGTACCGATAGCAAGACTGTTCAAAACAGGAAGACAAGCGAGCTTAGAAGCATAGTAATAGCCATTCATCTGGCGTATATCGTATATATGCCGTATAATTATATAAAAATGACGCTTATATTTTGTGTATATTTTCCGGCCGGTCAGAATCGAAAATTAAAAAAAAAATCGTATATCGAGTTCGATATACGCCGTATATCTAACTCGATATACGTCGTATATCGAACTCGATATATGTTGTATATTTGTATATCGAGTTCGATATACATAGTATATCTAACTCGATATACGTTTGGTTTTGAATGTATAGTTAGGGTGCCAATAGTAGCACCGAACCCGATGTGTTGCTAGGTTATTGTAGAGTTTACATTATAGAGGTCGAGTTTTGGTCGTTTGCACTTGGGACATAGTCGAGAAGTTGCAGTTCAAGATATGAAGCAATAGGAACTGACGGACATGACATAAGTTTGGATTTATTTTCCTCCCACTGTGGCAATTAGAAGTCAAGAGCTAATTCTATACAGATTGTCTTGAATAGAAGCGCTCAAAAGAGTTGGAATTATTGACCTTGTCATAAATTCTAATGCATCTTGAAAAAACTGATCATATGGCTTGTCTTTCTCTTTCATGCCCACTGAATAATTTTGGGATAAGCGTATACAAGGTGACATTTCTCAGATGTGTTAGTCCATATATGCATGCTTTGATATGGATATGATGTGTTAGGACCTCCAGACTGCTCAAGGCAACCAATATTTGTGCAAACTTATGCAAAAAGGCATCAATTACATTAGGATCCCTAAAGCAAAATGAGGTAGTTGCACTCAGATCTGAATATATCGAGCTCTGATCTTGTTCAAATGATTTTTGGAGGGCAACCACAGAAACGTTATGGGGAGATATGGGAAAAATTTTGGCTTAATTTGGATCTGCGATGTCTGAAAAAATCAGGTTCAAAATTCGACGAAAATTTGGCCACTACATTTCCTTGAGACAAAACAAGGTCTGCACACTCAAAGGATGCTATGTTTTTACCGTGTGTCTTGAATCACGCCCTAGATCGGGCGGTCGACATTGACTTTTTGATTGGACGATCATGATCAGTTAAAAAAGGGCAAAAAAAAGGAAAAGAGCTACAGTAAGGAATAAAACAAAGACGGGCTTTTTGTGGCTGTGGCAGGGGCATCCATAGATCTGGCGAAATTCCTTCGTGCCAATGGTGGCTCAGGCTTCTTCGTACATCTCTAGATGCATACAGACCGCTCAATCTTCTTCGTAGGTCCTAGCTGCACACAGACCGCTCAGACCTGAAGAAAAAGACACTTCTGGATTTCCTGAGCTCTAATGTTAAACATACAAGAATTGGTAACAACGAATCTACAAAATGCAAGATGCCAGATTTTGCCTTAGAATCAGTTGTTTGACAGACAACACTTAGAAGCAGTTGTTTGGCAGCCAGCAACACAAATCTGTCCAAGGTTCTATTTTTGCGACTAAACCACAGATTCTGGCATTTTCTAGGCTAGAAGCATCATAAGTCATTGTGTGAGCTCTTGCCACAAAACTCTGGCCCAAGCTTTGTAGAACACATTGAAGTTCTTGACTCTAATTTATGCTAAAGAGAAGGTGGAATATCTCATATTTTTTGCTCTGTTAAGCAAACCTAAGCTTTTTACAATTCCCTTTATGATTTTGCAGTCCACGTTCAAGCATTGATTCTTTACTAAATCCCCAACTGTATCTTGCCTATTGGCAGCATTCTTCTAAAGTAATCTTTAAATCACATGTTTGTGATGAGAATGAAGAAATGTTCATGAGACGTACGTTTCTTTGCAGGTTCTGTAGATTGAAAATAGATTTTGTTTAGATAGATAGATAGATAGATAGATAGATAGATAGATAGATAGATAGATAGTATTTTAACGTCACGCCACTAGGCATCATCCAACTGGACATGTGACCACACACCACACTACATTGCTCGGTTGGGCCCTGCCCCCAACCACCTTACATTGCGTCTGTTAGGATTTGACCCCCAACAGTACCGAGTGCGATTCTGGGCGGTCTCGAACTCGAGACCACATTGCTAAGGAACTCTACAGGTATCTACATAACATAATGTGCAACAATGGAGACGAATAAACAGGCTTAACATACAGGCCATTCAGGCCATTCAAGGCTCTTCTAAGTTAATCTTTGAATTCTATAAAGGAAGAGTACATAGTTCGCCTAATTGTTTTGCTGCCACAATGGAAGTATTTCGAGAAATAGAGGTGCATGCGACATGCAAAAATCTACTTCATTGTTCTACCTGCCAATTTGTAATTGAGATTCAACATGCTTTAAGTCTCATCCACCTTGAGCAGGTTCATGATGCAGATGGATTTGCCATGTGGGATATGCAGAAATAAGGAGAATGGAGCTTGGAGAAGCAAAGGTCTGGATTATCCAATTTGATCTTTCAAATTTGTATTTGAGCCAGAAGTCTTATAACGGGCTCTAGAGATTGTTCAAAATTTATTGTGACAAAGCGAACATCAGGCTATTACTGAAAGCAATATCTTATTTAAAACAAAATGGTATGTATTTCCTGTAGCACTCCCGTTATTTCTATTGTTGTAGATGCCATTGCTACCGATTCTTTTACTAGACAATCATTTGAAGCTGATAAAAAGCATGACAGATTGTTGTGAGGTTTATGAATAACATAGTTTGTGAACCGTTGAGTAGAATGTTGCAAGCCATATGAACTTATAAAATCTTGGATCAAATGGCCATGAAATGGCATTTTTATTCCATGATGAAAAACATCACACATACATAATATGGCAGCTCTCGCTATTTGGTCCTCTCTTGCAATCTTACAAGATATGCTTGCTCTTATTTACTTCTCTTCACAAACAGAATAGCGAGAAGATTACAGTGAAGAGGGCAACGTGATTCTAACTATTATTATGGCAACCAACTAAAATAGAAGAACAGATGAAAAGCTTTAGACCAATGTTTGTTTGCCAACTCTTTCTTTGCTTCTACTTTTCCATGGTTGATTAAGAGCAGAAAGTCTACCTATAAGAAGTGCCTACAAGATCTACATGTTGTATAATTTCTTGAAGATATAATGGCTGAAGCATTCTGCAGCCGGAAGCTTTTGTGCATCAAACTTTTATACTGCTCCAAAATTTGAGAATGAAGGTAAGGACAGAAATATTTGTTTGAATTCAAATTTTTAGTCATCTATATCTTCTTACATTGTTGTAATCTATGTCATTGCATCATTTTAATTCGAAATTAAGCATTACATGGGATGTGGGCATGAATCCGGAAATACACATGGGATGGGATGGGATGGGATGGGATGGGATGGGATGGGATGGGATGGGATGAAAACACAATTGTTTGCTGTCTATGTGTGCAGGAATCCATTGTCACACAGATCTGGATCATTCAGATAAACAGTCCTCTGTAATTTATGCAACAATATAATTTTCTTATTGTGTGTTGACAACAGACACGCATAGACACCTCATGCATCATTCTATGTCTCCTGTTTACACATAGAAAAGGTTCTCTGGCTTAAATTTAACAATGTTTTTCAAAAACGTGTTCTAGAAAAACATGTTCCAAATTCATTTATGATTTACACAGCGGAGGTTATTGGTCATGAGCTGGTAAGTTCTACTTTGTCAGGGCAGTTTCTTAGGTTTCAGACATCAAGGAGCTTGGAAGCCATTCTTTCCATTTTTGCTTGCATCTAGCTAGAACGACAATCTTTATGATTGTGGGATGTAGATGGCATGTAGGAGATGGAATTTGCAAGTGGAAGGAAGCCAGAAAGCTTAGCGAGAAAGCTCTGTTATAGCTAGAAGGTCAGAATTTGGACCTTAGCAATGGATTTTAGCAAATATCCAGCAGAGAGCATAACTCTAATAATAGAAACTTAAATAGAAAATCGGACAATTCCTGAAATATAATTTGCCAGAATAACCTCCAACAGCTTTGCCTGATGATATACCATTATAAATAGGTACAAAACTTGAGATACAGAATCAATCCTCTTCTTGGATAGTGTCCAAAGCAGGAAAAGGAATACCAAGATCAGAGTAGTTGAGATGCAGCTATGGAGGCCTCTTGGATGCAGCTACGGAGGCCTCCTGGATCTTATTAATTGCCGAATGTTATTCCAAAAAGAATTCCTTAGGAATAGAGATCTAAATAATTCTAAAAATGGTGTGAATCTTGGCATCAATTCTTGTTTACCTATATTTCTCATTCATGATTGCTCTTCAATGTGAATTGTGAATTTGAACAAACAAACAAAAAATTGCAAATGAAGCATAAAGTATGTCATGTTGCGAAGTGAGCTATAAATTGCAAAAGCACTTCACGTTGGTAGCCCCTTAGCTTTACATGCTTTTGCATTTAGCATTTCTTACCAATGGCAGGCTAAGCATCTCTAAGCATAAAGTTAATTTTGAATTAGCAACACATCAGCTGAATAGTGTTTGCTTTGATATATTAACACTAAATCTTGCCTATAGTGTGGTATATTTTGTTATATTTTCCTTTCATGTACACTTTGGCACCTCATCTTTGAATGTTGTTTTTAGGACAATTAGTGTGGTGGACCAAAATGTTATCGCGTTGAATGATATGCATCATGTTCAAAAATTTTAGAAGGTAAACAAGTGTTCAATATTTAAACCAGAAACTAAAAAACTTCTCAATTGGCATGATGATCTCTAATATGAAAGCAATCTAATATGGAAGCAATTCTATCTTCTAAAATTATATAAATTTTATGCAAGCATCATAAAGAAATAAATGTCTTTAGGGCATTGAATTGACTCGCAAAGATATGGAGTTGTAACAATTGTCTTATAGCCCAGCAATGCAGGGCACTTTTTTTATTATGTATAATGGCGTGTCTCCAAATTTGCCCATGAATTTCTCATTTTAAAACGAAGAAGCTTTGAAGTTTATAATAGTAATCCAAGTGATCTCTCTCCACACTGTCCGGCCAATTACCGGATGATCATGGTCGGGCTTCAAGATTTTTGCCAAACCTGTTATCGGGCATTCTCGGCAGCAGCTTGACCTACCGGGCAGAGGCAAAGAGATGTGCGAGCCCTCACACAGGCAGGCTTTAGACCCCGCCACTCAACGATTGACCATATCTTTACACTGCGGGCACTGATTGAAGACAGCCGGAATCATCGGCAGGACTTGTATTGCTGCTTTGTGGACTTCGCGAAGGCTTTTGATACGGTTCCGGGGAAAAGGCGTGGCTAGACTGCAAGGCCAACCGGGCTCCCCGCTGTCGTGCGTAATGGCATATCTGCATTGTATGAGAGTTGTTTTGGCGAGGATGCGGCCGACGGGCCAAGCATTCACCAGTAGTATCGGGGTCCGGCAGGGTTGCCCCCTCTCGCCAACACTTTTTGGCCTCTACATTGATCGGTTAGAGCCCCGCTTACTCGAGCATGGGGGATGGCATACGACTTTTGCACCGTGTCATCCGCCCGGCTCATCTATCTGCGGGACGATGTTGGCCTGCCGCCCACACCCTTGCTATGCGATCTCACCGGATGCCCTAGACACATTTTGTCGCTCTGAGACATGCTTGGCGTCAATCGCCAAGACCGTGGTGGTTCTCATATCCTCTTCACGTCACCCCATGCCTCCTGCACTCACATATCGGGGGCGACTGTGGACGTCACACCCACCTACAAGTACCTAGGGGTGGAGTTCCCCTCCTCACTTTCTTTGGGAGGCGTCTATCTATCCGCTATGGTGACAGCCCAGTGAAAGCGCTTTATGCCATGCGAGAACAACGTCACCTGCGTGAGCTCTATGATTGGGGCCATCGGTCACATTTGTTAGGAACCGGTCGAGCCCCCGTCCTTAAATGCGGGGTCAAGGTTTGGGGCCCGGTCGTCTCCTTGGCGACTGGAATGACTTGGAGCAGTGCGAAGGCATTTTTGGCACGGGCACTTGGGGTGAAACCCAGTCCCCTATCGGTCGCTAAAATGGATTCTTGCCGCCAATGGCGGCCCTTGATAGACACATCGCCTATTTTCGTAAAGTGGTTACTATGGGTGATGCTAGGCTCCCCGACCGCTTACTTGCGGGCCATGGGTCCTTGGCCGGCTTAGGGCCTGTTGGAGGGTAAGAGAGATCGGTGGTTCGCCCGGATGGAACGTCGGCGAGGAGCACGAATCGCATGTGGGCACGGTGCCGATCGTGACATCCTAGCGGGGAGTACCTAGACGCTTGTTTCCTTGGCAAGCTCTGGGACCCCGACGCTCTAGAACAGGTCAAAATGGCCCATTACAAGGAGCACATCAACCCCGTGTTAGCCCGGGGCCCACAACTCTACCGCGTTCCCTACCGCACGAAAAAGTGCGGACTCATTGCCTCCATTCGCGAGGTGTCCACCATCTTCATCGAGATGGGGTGGATTGGAGACCCCCGCCAGGGGGCGTGCTCTGTCAGAAGGCGTCAAGCGGGTGCCATTGAGGATGAGTCTCACACTTTCGAGTTGCCCGCCGTTTAATCCGATCCGGGCAGCATGCGGCTCCTTATAATACTGGACTTGCCCTTGCATTTTTGATGAACACACCGTCAAGACGTGCCTCCCGGGGTCGCATATTCGGGGAGGTAATGGACTCCGCGAGGTCACCTTTGCCCCCGCCTGGCTGCCCGCTAATTAGGCACTACGGGTGTGGTGCATGACTGTATATATTTGGGTGTTTTCAGATTTTATATGTTAGATAGGTTTGTCGGCCAGTGATTGTCGCCACGGTTTTTCCTCGAAACCCCGGGCGGGGTTTTAACCCGGGCAGTAATCCGCTTGCTGCGTTTTTGTATTGGGTCCCATAGACCGATTGGTCTCCGTGGACGATAAAAGTACCTTCCTTCCTTCCTTCCTTCTGATCATTTACATACCCCCCACTTATACCTAGCAACGCTGGGCACCATACTAGTCGTTCCAAGAAAAACATCCAATGACCAGGAGCTGGTCCAACCAAATGGATTTCTTCAGGAATATGTACAAGAAGATGGAGCTAGAGATCAAACAAGCTAGTAGGAAAGTTTCGCTCCAATATGCATAGCAATTCTGCGACTTCAACCTCCATCATTGATATTTCAGAGGCGTTGATTTCTTTTAAGGGTACCCATCTTTATACAAAAGTAAACGATTAAAATCATATATTACGACAAAAAATGAAGATAACTTTTGAAGGTACCCAATTACAATGATACCTTGCAAATTTGCCCAATCGATATATGACGTCACGAATTCTTGGTGTCAAGCAATTATCTATGGCACATGGTAGAAGATGCTGTATTAAAAGAAGAAGGCATATGTCAGTGAACATGATGATTTTAAAAGAAGATCAAGAACTTATGCCAATCATGTGATTTCAAGCCAGTAAGTTCACCATCCTTTGTAAACGCCTGACGTAGAGAGGCACTATAGCCTGTTGGTGTTCTCATTTTAGATATCACTTGTTTGACTTGTTTAATCTCTTGCTTGTTGAGAACCCAAGGTGCATCCTTGCACTTTTCGTTATCCAATGGCCACAACTGTGGCATGAGTTTTAACTCTTTTAAGTCATTTCTACTATCGCGCTCACCTATTAAGTGTCTCCAAATTGAATGTGCAACATTTTTGAAGATGTGCATGGGGTCTAGCAAGTGTGCAATTTTCAACTGTGACCAGTATTCAAGACGATAAAATATAGATAGTCTTTTCATGCCAGGAGATGGAGTGATTAAACCATCACCAGTTTTGGGACTTACAAGCATCAGTCGATGTACATAGCCAATCCTCAGGAGTTCTTCTTTTCGGTTTCTCAATAGTCACATTCCCACGCATACTATGTGTTGGTGGCAAGAATTTCTTATGGCCCTGATATATTTGCTTATTTAAATGCTTTGAATGACAAGATGATAAGTTAGATCCACATGAGGGGCATCCATGGTATCCACTAGAAATGAAGAAACTATGTATTATCATGTATTTGTATGCTTTAGAATGGTATATTATTGTATATTAGTTTGTTTTAGAAGTGTAGACGCACCTGAAGCAACATTAAATCCTGCATAGTCATGGATAGTGAAACAACATATAGCATAAAAAGTAAAGACATGAGGTGACCTTGCCACATCATACATATTAATCCCCTTCTAAAATACTTGCAACTCTTCTATAAGTGGCTCTAGGTACACATCCATATTCCTTACTTGATATTTACCTATATTATAACACAGAAATTAAGAACATAAAAAAAAAAAACAAATGAAATATATATAAGCGTCAGCATAAGGTGCCCTGTTTTTGTTGCTAGCCAAGGAGGGATATTATAATTCACCACCACAATAGGCCATACACTGTGACTAGAGGACCTTTGGCCAAATGGACGAACACCATCTAACCCAATGGCAAGGCGTAGGTTTCTTGGCTCTTCTTTAAAAACTGGCCACTTATCCTCAATGTGTTTCATTGCTTCACCATGCACTGTGAGCCTTAAAATGCCATCCGTACTAAGATGCTTTGAGTGAAATTCCATAAGCGCAGTAAGTGATGGACAACAAAACATCTTATGTAACCTTGGTATTAAGGGCATATGACGCAAAACTTTCCTTGGAACTCTTGCTGTTCTCATCTTGGTATCATACCTCGGCTCATTACACTTTGGACAAATGTTCAACTTTTCATATTCATTGCGAAAAGGATACATCGTTTGGACACGCATGTATGGAATTATATTCCAAACCTAGTTCATGCAAGCATGCCATTGCTTCTCTTCTATTCTTTGGAAGGCAATGGCCTTTGGGTAATATGTCTCCCAATAAGCTGCAAACCAACATGTATCAATAAACAACACATTCAAATACTAGTTGAAATCAAATTTTACTCCTTACCTAAATAATTGGGAAAGACTATTGTTGCTCCATCCACACTTATGTTGGAGATTTATTATCAATAAACAAGTCGCTAAATGCGAGATTTTAGCATTTGGATACAATGGCTTGCATGCCTTTGTATTCAATGACGTTGCCATCTCTAACATTTCTTCATTGTTTACTATTGAATTGGCTTGTCCAGCAGAGAGCAGGGCCTCATTTATTGGAAAGTACTAGTGAATAACGTCTGCTAAACCAGGTTCTGGAGCAAAATCTCCATGTGACAAGGTATCAAATGCATACACATTAGTCAAGCACAACCGAATACATAAAATTTTCAATGTATATATCATTTTCTAACAAACAATTATAGATATAGATTGCAATTACCTCCACCTTCAACATTCACTCGATCTGGATTCATGCTCGGAGTGGGTGCATCCGTACACCATCCATACGATAATCTATATTGCTCTTGGATGTCAAAAGTTAATTGTCTACTTCCAGCACAATCTTTGCACCAACAAAGTGCCTTTTGGTAAAAAGAAATTATCGTCTGGATCACTTTCATAAGAGGATGATGAAGATGAGCTGCGTGTGTACTATCAGGATTGAACATACGCGTTTGAATTTAATATGAATCTACTTGACTCTAGACAAATAATATCCTTCTATATTAATGAGCATCAAATTGTAAACTAGGAAACCCTTGACGAGCATCAAATTATAAATCAAAGAAATACCATTGTCTTAAGATTATTCCTAGACCATTATAATCCAAGAAAAATTAATAATAGCCTTAATATTATTCTAGACCATAATGCAATCCAAAGAAAACCAAGGAAAAAAAGTACCTTTTTTCCAGAAGTCGGCGTCTTCATGCACGTCGTTCAGCTGTTGGTGATGACATGGATGAATCTTCAGAATGCCTAGGATTAGGGTTTTCATCATCTGAAGATGAACTCGATGAAGCCATGGCCGTTGTAGATTATGAATGAAATTGGGGGATTTTATTTAGAACAATTTGGAATCGGCAGTGAATGCAAAATGCCATTGTAGAAGGATTAAGCAGTCTAATTTGCAAATCTGAGGTTTAATTTGGAAGCAGCATGGAATTCAAATAGTCGATTGCAGAAAGACGTTGCAAAATTTGAGGCTAAATCTATGGCCTTAGAAATGTTCCAGATTGGTTCCATTTCAGCACTATTTCAACGTCACTCAGCAAATTCTGTGCAGCTTCCTCTGGACAGTTGGGCGCAGGTTCTGGAAATATTGGAGCACTTGATGAAGGAATATATCGGTCACAATAGCTCCCCTTTACCACAAGACAGATCTGCATACACCTTGCGCTCGGATGCCGTGATACAGACTGAGGCAGCCATAGAGGTACAGCCAGACATAGAGGCAGAAGTGATTATAATGCATGAAAAAATCTGAAATATGTTGGAAATGCTTATATAAAATGTTGAGTTGGAACTGAGGAAGTTAAAATGTTAAATAATTTATGATATGCTATGAAACTGACTATACTATGTTGATCAAGGCTAAAATCATATTTTTGAGATCATAATGATCAACTAGATTTGGGACTAAGAAATTAGTTCTCGTCTAATGGTTATACTGAGATCAAATGGGAAGTTTATAATGCTAAAAACGTTAATATTCCAGTTTCCTTTCTTGTTAAATGTCCACCTCAGGGCAAAAGGATACAATTGGTGATCAGCGATAAGCTGAGAGACCCAATGTACCTTTTGGCCCTTGCACATTTACCATTATCATGCTAATTGTGTATTGATTGGCTGCAGGTACGGGTTCTCTCCTCTAATTGTCTCCATTTTGCTGTTAGAGTTGGCGTTAACGTGGAATTGGAATAGCTGGATCCGTAAGAGATGAAACAAGCTGCATTTTGACAGTGACACAAATAAGATATGTAGACAAATATGTTTTATACAAGATGGCAAGTATACTCTCGTCTTTTATACTCTATATTTTGTATTGATTACTACTTGAAAATTAAATGGAAAACTTTATACATTCTTAAGATTGCTATCTGATTTGTTACATCTTGAAATTGACTAGATTGAGAAATTATTGTGAAATATTCTTTATACATCTATTTTGCTATATATGATCATAATTCCAACCAAATAAAGGTTACCTTGTGCTGTGGCTTGGGTTTTACCCTTGATGGATATGTGGGAAACGTTTACATCTTGAACGGAACTATATTTTTGTATTTATATGCATATATAGTGTAAGTCTAGATGTAAATATGTGAATAAGAAGAAAATGTGACTTCCATTAGTTAGAGTCTTCTAACTAACACAGCTCCACTTTATTTGGTTGATTCTCAGGTTCATCTTTCTAACTTCACATAGATGGGGTGATGGATTTGAGAATGATTTCAATATCTATGATATTGAAGTTCATATGAGATCTTTTATTTGGGACTAACAATATTCTATCTCTCATTTCTGATGTACAGAAATAGATTATGTGGATACTGCATCTCTTCGATGCAGGTTATGTGGTGATTGGAGAACCCCATAATTATGATGTTCAGGCTTGATGGATGTTTCGGAACGGCCACAAATATATTGTAAGCTTTTATACATCTATTGCTTCAATAATTGCCTTTGGTCCATTATGCCAAGGCATGTACTTAAGGACTATTGTGCCTTTAGTACATTTAAACTTTAAATGCTGCCTATGGTCTATTATGCCAAGGCTTAGAGATTCTGGGTCTATTGAACAGAATACTCTATGTTTCAAGACACTCTATATTCTTTAATTGCCCTTGGCCCACTGTGCTAAGGCATGTACTTAGGGCCTATTGTGCCTGTAGTACAACCCAAATTTAAATACAGCCTATGGTCCATTGCACCAAGGCTTAGGGATTCTGGGCCTAATGAACAGAATACTCTATGTTTTAAGATTCTAGACAAAGTAAGTTACTTTCTTCTGGTGTAAGGAAGTAGGACCCCTCTTTTTATAGGGAGGGTCCTACTTTCCTTATAAAAAGAGGTGTCCTACATCCCGAGGGAGGGATTGTGGGAGAAGAAGAAGAAGAAGAAGAAGAAGAAGAAGAAGAAGAAGAAGAAGAAGAAGAAGAAGAAGAAGAAGAAGAGAATATTCTTTTTTTGATTCTTCAAATAATTGAGATGACAAAAGAAAATCCAGATGTTGTTATGCAAGAGGATTGAGCCTATAAGGCCACATGAGGCAAAACAATTTTACATGGGACATATGGCATCTATAATATATGGAAGAAATATACAAGAATACAAACAATGTAAGCAGGACGATTATCCCTAGTTGGATCATATGATAATTTGACTTGAAAGGTCAGAATGATGAAACCATTAGAAATCTAAGTGGTTCTCAGCTACCCTTATTGATAGTGTGAGATTAAATTAAGGGAGCTACCCTTATTGATAGTGTGAGATTAAATTAAGGGATGGACCAATGTTGCATAGTTATTGTGCCATGGGGCAAGACAAGTTAATGCATAAATATCTTGCTCTTACATATGAATTATGGAAATAATAGTGTAGGGCCAAATGTAGCCTTTGGATATTTGGCCACAAAAATGCAAATTTGGCTCAAAATGTAATTGCTTTAGGGCATATTATAATTTTAGCTTACGGCATGTATAGAGCCTTGGCTGCCATAATATTAGGCTTTTCCTTTATAATGCCTATGCATAGGAAATGACAAGATTTTTTTAGTGCTATGAAATATATAGAGATATTATGGTACCAATATGTGTGGCCATACATGGACACACATTAAAGCATGGTTTCTACATTGTTCCATTGAAAAACAAAAGAGGAAAAAAGGTACACGATGAAACCTTGAAGGTTTTAATTGAAATCATTCATATAAAACAACAAAGGTTTGCCAAAAATGGCATACGAATAGGTTTTGACAAACTACTTTATTGGAGAATAGATGTTACTCTTGGTTTCCAAAATTGGCATAGGAATAGGCCAGTTTGGAGAAATTCCTTTGGAGGTTTCCTTTTATGGTATAAGACTTCTGAAGAAGCCATCAAATAAAACCTTTCCATAGTAGTTTCACTTTGGAAAAACCCATTTGGTTTCTCTTGGTAGCAATAAATCCGCCAAAATATTCCGCGAGGCTAGTCCAAAAAAGAAAGACATCGATTCCCGGGTCTCCATCCCATCCACCGGGGTGGACCGATTGGCATTCCATAGCCACAAAGATGCTTTTAGATTTTCATGTTTTGAAAAAAAAAGGGTCTTTGAATTTATTTTTTATTGTTTTGCCTCTTTTGTCTTCAAATTAAGGCGGAAGAGCTTCATGTTCGGCATGGATCAAGAACCTTTGAAGGCTATGGTGCTAAGTCAAGCTCTAGTGATTCTTATGTATCGACTCGGATGAAAATCGGTGGTGACTTTGCTTTTGTGGAGATTGCTCGGATCTTGAGTTTGAAGATCCGGAAGATGAAGGTTGTGATAGCGATGTAAATGTTGATAGGATCAAGGACATGTTTCCTCCTCCCCTCTTATCACTTGTAGCTCAAAGGCTATGTCTTTCTGATATTCGCATATAATCGATGATTCAACGTGTTGTAAATTCTTGTTCCTCCTTCTATTGAAGATGTGCTTGCCACAGATCAAATTTCCCTCCGGATATGCTTCACCCTCACTAAGGTCTCGAGACACAAGTAATAACAAGGTGGGTGTCCTTTTCAAAAAAGCGCAAATGGATACACATCTTTGGTTTCCTCACACGATATGACCTTTGGAAGATGGCTATATGTTCCACCGGGCTATATATTTGGCGCAGATTTTTGCTCAAACCCATGGCCGTAAATCCAGAGGCCTCTGTGTAGCTTTAAATAACCCGAAGGTGATTTGGCCAATATTTTTGCTCAAACCCAATTAAATTTGTGTGGCTTTGAATCAAGATTGATTGAAATGATTTTTCTCAAAGCAGTTGCAAATCAACATGCGTGTGCTTTTAAATATGAAGATTTGGACGAGCCTTTTTGCTCAAAGCCCCGGAGCTTGCATGGCTATGGATCGAACATAATTTTTCTATTTTAAAAATAAAGGCAGCAGATACATCGAGCATGCAGCGATGGCAACGCCATCATCAATCCGCCATACCTGTTTTAAAATTTTTCAAAAAGCAATTCCGATGTAAATAATTTTCCATCTATGAAACGTCACGGATCTTGGGATCCCATCCTCGATTTCTTTTTGAGCTCCAATTTTGCCGCCAGAAGAATGGTGCAACGAAATTCATGCCTTAAATGGCCTTAAATTTCTTGCCTTAAATGGCAATTTAAAGTCTGTAACACCATTTAAAGTCCTGTAAGACCCTTTTCCCGGCAATTAATGGATCCGAAGGAAACCTAGAGCAGTATCTTTTACTGGAAACCTAGACTAGTTTCCTTTAACCACTCTAGGCTTCCACAACACGAACCCAATCTAGGTTTCCGTTCTCGATTTTCTAACCCAGATCGGGCGCAGATAATGTCATCGTTTCTACATTGTTCTATTGAAAAAACAAAAGAGGAAAAAGGTACACGATATATGTTGGAAGCTTCGCTTGAAATCATTCATATATAACAACAAAGAAGTGCCAAAAATGGCATACGAATAGGCTTTTGGAGATATTTTTATTGGAGAATAGATGTTAGACTTGGGTGCCAAAAATGGCATAGGAATAGGCTTATTGGAGATATTTTTATTGGAGAATAGATTTTATGGTATAAGACTTCTGTGAAGAAGCCACCAAATAAACGCCCTTTCCATAGTAGTTGCCCTAAATACAGATTTGGTCAATCTGGCAAAGGCCTTGAATAAGCGACTATTTTTGTAGGGCTGGTCCAAAAATAGGGTAGTTCTGGATTTATGCAGTGCAGTATCCGACGCATTAGGAGGAGCTTGGCCCATAGCCACAAAGATGCTTTTAGATTTTCATGTTTTGAAAAAACGAAATTGAAGAGGTGGTCGTTATGCTAGATGGAATATTTGCTTTGACGTTCTTGACTATGGCTGATATCTAAGGCACAAAAGTTGATTTCGAAAATGGTCAAGAAAATCTAAAGCTTTGTGTTCGAGCTTCAAACTTGCTCAGGAGCTCATGGACTTTGCAAAATCCACGGACTTTGCAAAATATCAACAAGATATGTTTTGTTCTTGCTCTATTGTATCTACGATTAAAATTTTCAAAATGCATTTGAGGCTATTAGTGCTGACCTGCACTTAAAAAAGCGACTTATGTGGCATCAGTGAGAAACAATTGCGATTTTTTAACTCAAAGGATCTGCTTTGTTTCTTGATATTCTTGGTAATAGATATCTTTGGCATTCATGTTCCTATCCGCTTTGATCCTTGGATAACGGATGTCTAATACAAATAGAGATATCTAATACAAATGGCTCTATCTTTGAACAATGAGGTTTTCTTTGCAACCATCCAATTTGAAAATGATTCCCTTGGTCCATTTGTGACAAGCGGATGTTGGATTTTTTTGGCCTTAGACATTTGATGCAGCTCTGCTCTGATGTAGGGTGGACGCTCATATGGGAAGAAATATGATTGTGGAGTGCATCTATTCAGGTTAGCCTATAGTAATATAGGTGCTTTGGCCTGAATGCTAAGTTCCAGCCATGGTAAATTTAAGCTTAGTTCCTATTAAATTGAAAAGAATGTTTGTTTATCATGCAAGACGCAAGATCAAGATCTGATGTTTCAGCTCATGGATGAGCCCTATGGTTAGCTACCTTGTTATTCAAATGCTATCGGGATGACATGCTTAAAGTATTATATTCAAAAGTTTATATTCTAAATCTTATGTTCGATTGTGATACATTCTAGAAGTGATTATAATGCATGAAAAAATCTGAAATATGTTGGAAATGCTTATATAAAATGTTGAGTTGGGCGAGGAAGTTAAAATGTTAAATAATTTATGATATGCTATGAAACCCACTATACTATGTTGATCAAGGCTAAAATCATATTTTTGAGATCATAATGACCAACTAGATTTGGGACTAAGAAATTAGTTCTCAATCTAATGGTTATCTTGAGATCAAATGGGAAGTTTATAATGCTAAAAGCGTTAATATTCGGTTTCCTTTCTTGTTAAATGTCCACCTCAGGGCAAAAGGATACAATTGGTGATCAGCGATAAGCTGAGAGACCCAATGTACCTTTTGGCCCTTGCACATTTACCATTATCATGCTAATTGTGTATTGATTGGTTTGGATCTGGGTTCTCTCCTCTAATTGTCTCCATTTTCTTTGTTAGAGTTTAATATTAGCGTGGAATTGGAATAAATTTGGATCCGTAAGAGATGAAACAAAGTTGCATTTTGACAAAGGACACAAATAAGATATGTAGACAAATATGTTTTATACAAGATGGCAAGTATACTCGTCTTTTATACTCTATATTTTGTCTTGATTACTACTTGAAAATTAAATGGAAAACTTTATACATTCTTAAGATTGCTATCGATTTGTTACATCTTGAAATTGACTAGATTGAGAAATTATTGTGAAATATTCTTTATACATCTATTTTGCTATATATGATCATAATTCCAACCAAATAAAGGTTACCTTGTCTTGGCTTGGGTTTTACCCTTGATGGATATGTGGGAAACGTTTACATCTTGAGCGGAACTATATTTTTGTATTTATATGCATATATAGTGTAAGTCTAGATGTAAATATGTGAAGAAGAAGAAGAAGAAGAAGAAGAAGAAGAAGAAGAAGAAGAAGAAGAAGAAGAAGAAGAAGAAGAAGAAGAAGAAGAAGAAGAAGAAGAAGAAGAAGAAGAAGAAGAAGAAGAGCAAAATTTGGAAAGTTTGAATAATATGGAATCATAGAAGTTGTGAAAGACATTGTTTAAATGGATAATGCTAAGTTTATTTAAGTTGATCCAAGTTGAATGCTGATTTTTAAGGTTTATGGAGACATGATAATGGGCATCATGGCCCCAAAGTAATGAATAAATAGAAATGGGTTTTAAGGGCATATTATATAATATGGATTTGTGCCAATATATTTGGCTAGCAAGGCTAAAATGAATATTGCCAAATTGATGTTTGGGCATAGCATAAATGTCTTTTAAGCGTAAAGCTGCATACACTTTAAAGATCTATCATTTATTCTATGTAAGGCTTTTTAAATGTGATGGGGCATTAAATGTTATGCCATATGGTATGAGAATGTGATGAAATGCTCATATATATTTACGTGTGCTTTTCTTTCTAATGAGATTTGGTGGCACATGCTAAGATATGGGCGGAGTTCTTAATGGTATGCCAAGATATGGAGCCAAATTCTTAATGATAACCGACATTGGAATCCCGGGCCATTGGAATATCCGTTTCCAAGGTGAAGTGCCTTAATTTTCAAAAAAGGACACACATGCATGTGGGCCACATGTAATTTTCTTAATTTTCTTAAACATATAGGTTGCATGTACCTTTTGACACCATCGTGACTTTGAAGCTTTTTGATGCATTAAGATGGCACAAAAGGTTGAGATATTTTTGTATTGAGATATTTTTATTGTGGCTTGCCCTAAAATATTCGTGCTTGCCCTAAAGCAAAGAAATGCCCTAAAGCAAAGAAATGCAAACGGCCTATTTCCTTGGCCGCTTTCTCTGGAGTCGTTTCCTAAACCCTTTTCTCTACGGAGCAAGATCGTTGGCGGATTTGGCATGGCTTGAAAGCATTTCTGAAAACAAATGGAAGCATGCCTATCTTGGCTTCAAAAAAGCGACCAATCAGTGGATATTCATTTCGAATCCATGCTGGTCTAGTTCGTATCTCCATTTGCTGCTACAGAGCTTCATATACAGGTTTAAAATAATCCATAGAATAGCAAATAATGGCAAGGGTTAGCCTAGTTCTAGTGGATAAAATCGTGTTCAGATCATTGTGGTTGATAATATTATGTTATTGCATCTTGTACAGATACTCATGTTGCTGAAAGAAATGGATTCAGTAATATGCAAAATAACCAAGATGCAGCGCTTCTGGAAAGGTAGAGAAGGACTCACAGCAGCTCTTAAGTGCTAGGAGGCGAAATGAATCAGGTTTTTGATTTACTTCTTGCAGTGTTGTGCCTGATTTGCAGGTTTTATGTTTAAACCGTGCAAATAAAAGAGGTTACTATAGTGGTAACATACTTCTAGTTCTTAACTGGATTAATAGGTTTTAAGAACTTAAAAAATAGATGCTTTCTGATTGAGGATGTTACATTGGCCTGGTTATAAGATCTGATCAACAGAGTTAAGAATAGCTCTTGGCCTTTAACAACTAGGATAAATTTCTATACCATTTGTGCTTAGGTGGTTTTTTGCAGTATGATAGCGCCTAGGTTGGTTAGAGTTTGATTCCCATAACATATAGATGTTGGTCTGTTTGGCATTAAGTAAGAGTATGACTTTGTGCTCAAACTTCTATTCCTTCTATTTTGGTAGTGTTTGCACTATTGTGTTAACTCCTTCGTTGTTTTAATTTCCGGTGTAAACATAATTTGTTAAATAGGTTCAACTTGGCCTGAGTAATATGACTTTATGGTTGAATCAAATGCTTTTAATAAAGCTCCTTTGTCTTTAATTTCTAGTTGTGAGCTAGATACATCTATTTACTTGAAAATAATAGGTGAAGGGCGAAGAGCCGTAGTGTTCTGCTTTTACCCGGCGTGGCCTTGTATAGTTACCATAATTTTGCTAACTTATGCATTGTTTGGGTGCGGTAATAGAACACTCTCTCCCGGTTTTGTTTACTTAGGAGGGAACATGTGCGATTGGTGGTTCAGATAGAAGATATGTGGCCAATTGTATGCGCATCAAATAAATTGGTGAGACCGACCGATTTGGGGTTGTTACCATGAAAAAGTGAGGACTATGCTTCTATAATGGTTTATGGCATTGCAATACTCTATTTTAGAGTTCTGGCCCGATCCGGCAGATTCTACAGATTTTGCATAATTGCATAATGTGAAGGAAAACTTTTATTGTAAAAAACAATTGAATGACTTAGGAAAGAATTATCGATTTATTTTATCTTCCAATGAATTAGTGAAATACAATTGGTTTTATTGAAATATTAAAGGCTATTATTGAACATGGAAATATATGATTGAATGCAAATTATACTCATATATTCCCTAAACGTTATATATGAGCCCTCAGATTATTATATGAGAAGTTGAGAAGAGTGATTATATTTGAATTATTACTTATACATGGGAGTAAGAGTAAATCTTGTGGCACGGCTTAAAACCTGGGGTAGATATTGGGAAACATGTGCTCACATTGAGCGAAGTCGTTTAAATGTTTTTTAAACTTTAAACCGTAGGGTAGTCTTTGTGAGAACATCATGATAAGAAGAACCGGGTGACATCTATTTGGTGGAGGTATCCAAAAACACATCATTCTGAAACCAAGAAATTATACCGATTCCTTTTTGAATTTGGCATAACTAACTATTATTATGGTTTATTACAAAGGTCAAAGGTATTTGATGGAAACACCTTGATGATTTGGGTATGGACCAATAGGAAATGCTCCCAATAAAGGATGCCAACGTGTGGTGTTATGCATCATCGCCAAAAAGAGTTTTAAAAGGTAATTCTGAATTTGGCTCTAATATACACGATATACATGGGGCCCAATGTGCCTTATATACTTCTCAAACCTTGGTCCAATGTACCAAGGCTTGGATGTTGGGTCCAATGCCTAATATTTCAAAAAATGTATTTCTAAGAAGTGATACTTATTTCTTTGTTGGGCATACATTGCCAAATGTGGCCGATGTATTGAAATGGATAAAATATCTATTTTTCAAGACGGGTAAGGAAGTAGGACCCCTCCTTTATGGGGTCCTACCTCCTATAAAATGTTGGGTCCTCGATCCACGAGGGAGGGATGTGGGAGAAGAAGAAGAAGAAGAAGAAGAAGAAGAAGAAGAGCAAAAATTTGGAAAGTTTGAATAATATGGAATCATAGAAGTTGTGAAAACATTGTTTAAATGGATAATGCTAAGTTTATTTAAGTTGATCCAAGTTGAATGTTGATTTTTCGAGGTTTATGGAGACATGATAATGGGCATCATGGCCCAAAGTAATGAATAAATAGAAATGGGTTTTTTGAGGCATATTATATAATATGGATTTAATATATATTTGGCTAGAAGGCTAAACGAATATTTGCCAAATTGATGTTTGGGGCATAGCATAAATGAAGAAGAAGAAGTGAAGCTCATACACTTTAAAGATCTATCATTTATTAAGAAGTGTAAGGCTTTTTAAATGTGAAGAAGTTAAATGTTATGCCATGTGGTATGAGAATGTGAAAGAAATAACTCTCATATATATTTACGTGTGCTTTTTGCTCTAATGAGATTTGGTGGCACATGCTAGATATGGAACATGGAAGTTCTTAATGGTATGCCAAGATATGGAGCCAAAGTTCTTAATGATATCGACATTGGAATAACCAGGAATATCCATTTCAAGGTGAAGTGCCTTAATTTTCAGGACACATGCATGTGGGCCACATGTAATTTTCTTTAATTTTCTTAAAATATAGGTTGCATGTACCTTTTGACACCATCGTGACTTTGAAGCTTTTGATGCATTAAGATGGCACAAAGGTTGAGATATTTTTTTGTATTGAGATATTTTTATTGGGCTTGCCCTAAAATATTCGTGCTTGCCCTAAAGCAAAGAAATGCAAACCGGCCTATTTCCTTGGTCAAGAAATGCAAACGCCTATTTCCCTTGGCCGCTTTTCTGAGTCGTTTCTAAACCCTTTTCTACGCGAGCAAGATCGTTGGTATGGATTTGGCATGGCTTGAAAGCATTTTAAACAAATGGAAGCATGCCTATCTTGGTTTAAAAAAAGGGACCAATCGGTGGATATTCATTTGAATCCATCTTTGGTCTAGTTCAGATCTCCATTTCTTGTTCAAGAGCTTCATATCTGAGGTTTAAAATAATCCATAGAATAGCAAATAATGGCAAGGGTTAGCCTAGTTCTAGTGGATAAAATCGTGTTCGATCATTGTGGTTGATAATATTATGTTATTGCATCTTGTACAGATACTCATGTTCTTTGAAAGAAATGGATTGAGAATATGCAAAATAAACCAAGATCTTCCGAAAGGTAGAGAAGGACTACAAAGAGCTCTTAAGTGCTAGGAAGGCTTAAAATGAATGAGTATTTTGATTTACTTCTTGCAAAGTGTTGTGCCTGATTTTGGGTGTTTTATGTTTAAACCGTGCAAATAAAAGAGGTTACTATAGTGGTAACATACTTCTAGTTCTTAACCGATTAATAGGTTTTAAGAACTTAAAAATAGATGCTTTCTTCGATTGAGGATGTTACATAATTTGGTTATAAGATCTGATCAACAAGAGTTAAGAATAGCTCTTGGCCTTAACAATAGGATAAATTTCTATACCATTTGTGCTTGGGTGGTTTTTGCGGAAAAGATGATAGCTTCTAGGTTGGTTAGGAGTTTGATTCCCATAACATATAGATGTTGGTCTGTTTGGCATTAAGTAAGAGTATGACTTTGTGCTCAAACTTCTATTCCTTCTATTTTGGTAGTGTTTGCACTATTGTGTTAACTCCTTCGTTGTTTTAATTTCCTATTAAACATAATTTGTTAAATAGGTTCACTTTGGGAGTAATGCATATACTTTAAACAGGGTTGAATCCAAATGCTTTAATAAAGCTCCTTTGTCTTTAATTTCTAGTTGTGAGCTAGATACATCTATTTACTTGAAAATAATAGGTGAAGGCGAAGAGCCAGAGTGTTTTTTAAACTTACCCGACGCCCCCTTGTATAGTTACCATAATTTTGCTAACTTATGCATTGTTTGGGTGCAGGAATCGAACACTCTCTCCTGAATTTGTTTTCGGTGAGGGAACATGTGACCGCATTGGTGGTTCCTGTAGAAGATATGTGGCCAATTGCATATGCGCATCAAATAAATTGGTGAGACTACGGATATGATTTGGGGTTGTTACCATGAAAAAAGTGAGGACTATGCTTCTATAATGGTTTATGGCATTGCAACTCTATTTTAGAGTATGAAATCGACCGCAGATTCTGAAACAGACAGTATAATTGCATAATGTGAAGGAAAACTTTTATTGTAAAAACAATTGAATGACTTAGGAAAGAATTATCGATTTATTTATCTTCCAATGAATTAGTGAAATACAATTGGTTTTATTGAAATATTAAAGGCTATTATTGAACATGGAAATATATGATTGAATGCAAATTATCCATTTTTATATTCACGAAACGTTACATATGAATTCCGGGGATTATTATATGAGAAGTTGAGAAGAGTGATTATATTTGAATTATTACTTATACATGGGAGTAAGAGTACCTGATGTGGCCCGGCTTAAAAACCTGTGGTAGATATTGGGAAACATGTGCTCACATTGAACGAAGTCGTTTAAATGTTTTTAAACTTTAACCAGACGTAGTCTTTGAGAGAACATCATCAAGAAGAAGAAGAAGAAGAAGAAGAAGAAGAAGAAGAAGAAGAAGAAGAAGAAGAAGAAGAAGAAGAAGAAGAAGAAGAAGAAGAAGAAATAATTAATGGTCAGAAAATTCCCTATGGGAACTATAAGTGATGACCATGTGTTCTTATTATTATTTTTCTTAACTTAGAATATTGCAGAAACACCAATGCATAGGGACAAGAAGGCTTCAAAAAAATGTTTACATTGGAAACTTATGTGTGGACATAGGGCCTGTATTCTAAGTATGAAACTTGTAGTGAAAAATAGGAATACTGTATATCAGTAGTAACCAAGGGTTCTAATCATAGGGGTGGAACCATAGATGATTTTGCAGGTCTGCAGGTTAAGCCTTAAAACAAAAGGATCAATATGGGGCTGGTTACACGAGGCAAAGATACAGGGCACAGTATCATATGGAAAAATTCGGTGCCACCATAATTGAAAAGATGCCAAGCTTTAAGGATTTAGAACTTTTCAGAAAGATTGGGCATATCGTACCATGGATAATTTCGGGACGACTGAAAGTGAAAAAGCTGCCAAGAGTTAAGAATGGGGAACTTGGCGGGAAGGTTGGACTATCGGGCACAAAAATGACAAGTGCTAGAATAGTTCTTAACTTCTTTACAGAGCTGTGCTTAGCGCCTATAAGGTTGATCAGATTTTTGTGGATCCACCGTAGTGGAGGAACAGAGATGCCGAAGGGAGTATATGAAAGAGGGCCAGGCAAGAAAGCAAAGGGCCCCTATAACAATGGCTTCCCTTCAAAAAAGATTGACAAAGCAAGCTTCAGCAGAAAACCTAGTAGTGCTGGAGCGTTTCAAAACTCAGTGAGGCGAGGCTCTCCAAATCAGGTCGGTGCCATTACTTGACTAGAATGGTAATCTAAAAACAGAGTAATGGTGTTTGTCTCGATGGCTTTATCCTGCTAAAATGATAACTGGTAAACACATAAAATAGGTATAAGCAGCGCATGTACCATGCTTTATCAGTCATAAAACAGGTTTTCGCTTATGAAAGGGTAAATTAGATTGGTCTGCTATTTTAAGCGGTGAATACAGATTTAAGGGTTGGGCTCTAAACTTAGAGGGCTTTGCTTTTAGATAAGATATTTTGGCGCTTGCAATCTGATAGAACAGTATAAATAGCTTGTCTACATGCTGATAGGCATGAGGTTTAAAGGCTTATACGATTCTGTTGAGCATAGATGTGAACGGATGAATGATGAATGTTGCATGGGAATACTAACCCATATATGGTTCTAAGAATAATAGAACGTTTCTAATATGAGTTGTCCGGAATGGTAGCATCATGATAAATTCCATGAATGCATATGGTATAGGATGTATGGGTTTAGCCGGAAAAACAGAATAAATGGGCTTAAAACAGAGGTTTCTTTAAGTCTGACTGCTTGGGCTTGAAAGTGTCCCTTACAAGTCTAGAAGATGAATCTACCGTATAAGCTATAACTGGATTTAGTGGATGGAAAAATTGACCTTGTATTCATTGTTTTTGCTGTTTAAAATGAGGTCTATCATAGCTTGTAAAATATGGATGACCTGCATAAAGGAAAATGGCATAACAGGGGAACATGTATAATTATAGCAGGACTGATTCCTCTCATATCTTAACATGACCCAGTAGTTGAACGATTAATAGATTACATAAGGGCAAGCATGTGTAAAGTCTGAACCCAGAATGGGGATATAATGGTTGGACTGTAGTAGGCTTTAGTATAATGATTAGGGCTGCTATGGTGTGATCTTGTGTCTTATACTAACTGCAGATTGTAGCCTCTCTATAACAGATAATCACATATGATATTTAATGGCTACTTAGATCTGTTTTATTTCAGCATAAATGTGCCCTTGAAGACAGTAAGATTTTCATGGGTTTTACATATGTTTAACTTGCTGAAAATAATAGGTGAAGGGCGATAAGCCAGAGATTTCTATAGCTTACCTGACGCCCCTTGTCGTATTACCAAATTATGCTAATATTGACATTGTTTGGGTGCAGGTAACCGGAACTCTCTCTCCTGGTTTTTCAGCTACAATGTGGCACAAGCGATTGACCATAGGAAGAATATGGTGTAATATATCACTTGTACATGAAATTGGTGAGGTCTTACCTTTTAAAGAACAATTGCTATCAAACATTCTGAATTGCTGATCATAATAAGGAATGGTTAGTATTGTACGGCTACTATAATCTTTATAAAGATGTGGCTGTGTATACAAATTGGATTTATGATGACTGAAGTAGGTTTAAAGTCAGATGCTCTATAACAGTTGGAAGTATCATTTTCAAAAAATAGTAATATGGAAAAATATGTAATATAGTAATATGTAAGAAGAAGAAGAAGAAGAAGAAGAAGAAGAAGAAGAAGTCTTGTGAGACTCTATCTCCCGTTCTCTCAAAGAACAAGGTGGCAAATTTTGAAGGCAAAACATGCTTAAAGGCTACACGCAATGGAAGATACAACTACAAAAATATGCTCAACAAATTTGGATCTGGATACACTTGGTGAGATCTACCTAAATTATGTGTACAAAATCCATAGGAAATGACACGAGTATACACTTGTTATTTTTGGTAGAAGGCATGTTGTTAAGACTTGTTCGATACAAGTAGAATTTTAAAATTTTGAGATGGTTTATCCTAAAATCTACTGGGGCTTAAAACTATGATACTTTAAAAGTGAAAGTTTTTCATAGGAAATTATATGATGTTATACTCAACTTGTGACTTTTGGAAATATGAATATAATGGAAAATTCACTCTCTTTAAAGTTACATGCATGGTGACTCTACATCGTTATTATATTACGTTATATTATAAAATTGTACATTGATATGAATATAGGAAGTAAGAAGCAAACTTGAGAAGATGGATTCCTTTTATTACTTATGCATGGGAAAGAAGATTGATGTGGAAGCTTTAAAAGAGATGTGGGAAATAGAAGTCTTTTAATTGTTTTTAAAACATTAATTGTACATAGTCTTTGTGGTAAGATCAGAAGAAGAAGAAGAAGAAGAAGAAGAAGAAGAAGAAGAAGAAGAAGAAGAAGAAGAAGAAGAAGAAGAAGAAGAATTTGCTTCTTTCTTAGCTTATATAATGGGGTGAAATATTGTGGTTTCACAATGATGCAAGACTTGAGAAATCTCTACAAGAATACCTTTAGGGAGCCTACATATGTCCTTGAATGGATGTTAAATTGTGGTTGAAAAGACTTGGATGCATGGATATTTAATGGGGCGTTGTTACCTATAATAAATTGAGTAATACCTTCAAATGGGGTATTTTGAGAAAGCAACATATACTACGTGAAGATACATGTAATATTTTGGATATTGACATCTATAAGATAAATTAAAAGTAGGAAAACTCTCGTACTTGTACTATTTTAACAAAAGCCTTTATAAAAAGGCTAGGTATGCTTTTATGGCCATGGAGCCCAAAGCGGAACTACTTTAAAATGTCTTCTAATATTCAACGGAATGGATTTTTTATTTACTCGGGTATGTGGATATACTTGCAGATAAATGTTTTGAGCTTTTTGTGGAAGCTATATGCATGTGGAGTATGAAAAAGAGTGATATACATAGTTGTACAGCCTGGCAAGCGCCCATATTTGGCGCTCAAAATGCATTTTTCATGGCAATGGCATGGTCGTAGCTAGCATGCCGGATTTGGAACCTTGGTTGCCGATTTGCATTTCCTTGGACCAGGTAGTTGATTGCTTTATGCTGAATATGCCAAGATGGTGATGGGTTTGATGTAGCTCAGGTCTGGAAACTGGCTGCTTACATAAACAGAAAATGACAAAGGACACAAAGTAGATGTCGTCTCGGTTGGAGGCGCTAATAAGAGCTTCATGCTCTAACTTAGAAGAAATTACATGGCGGACCTGGATGTCTTGATGCTAAAACCAGGAAAGACATATCCGGTTCAAGATTTGGGTAGCAAATTCAAGCACTTTTGGTACTTTGGAATCATTCTTTTGCTGCTACTAAATCGCAGAGAAGCTTATGCTTGTGATGCTAGTACAGGTACGCAGGCTTTGCCTTGACGACATACACAAACTTAGAATGGCACTTGATGCCTCATGATTTTGCTGAAGGCATATAATGTTCTGCTCTTAGAGCTATTATTTTTGTACATTTTCTGTTCATCAGATCTAATTCAGGATGCCATTGTTGGCCTGATACTGTAACTGCAGCTCGAATGCTCTGAGCCTGCTTCAAGAAGATCAAAAAGATGGATTTGGAAAGGAAATGGCATGCAAGGAGCTATAACGTAGCTCTTCTTTTCAGGTTTGACCATTTATTTAACGGTTAAAATAGTTCTTGATTCTATTTTCTAGTTTCTAGCCCAGGTTAAAAGGTGATATGGGTAAGTTCTCCTTTGCCTTTGCATGGCTATGTGTGACCTGGTTGTAGGCCTAGCATCTGTTTACATGTGGTCTACATTTAAGCTGCTATTAAGAATGGACATTTGTACTGCCAATGGACATTTGTACTGCCAAAGGGAGCTTTGGTAATACCACAGGTTTATTTTCTTTGTTGCTATGGGGATCATAATCATGGGTTAGATGCTGAGTGGTAAGGCAGCTTATAGAGACATCTATGCTGGCCTGTAAAATACCATATCCAGGAAAACTAGTCCCTATTTATTTATGTATTAATGGTTTATGGCGTGATACAGGTTATGGGCTTAAGGAATTGACCCATTATGATTTAACTTGTATCTTTAATATTTGGCCTCTAAGTCTGCAAACTCTAGATATTTTCTAGAAACATCTATTAACTGAAAATGATAGGTGAAGGGCGAAGAGCCAGATTGTTCTATAGCTTACCTGACGCCCCTTTCCTTATTACCAGTTTCATGCTAATATTGGTCTGTTTGGGTGCAGGTAACCAGAACAATCTCTCCTGGTGTTTTCAGTTGCTGTTGCTATTTGCTACAATCGAGGGACCATATGAAGATAACGGCCCACTCTATGATTGTGCAAGTGTTTGGTGAGATCTTCCCTTTTGGTGGATAAATGAACGAAAGGGCACAAGTTAATTAATGAATGTTATACATTGACATTCTTTTGAGCAACCACGTACTTTGGTTTGCTATATATGATGCACAAACTCTGGAATCTATGACATAATTAGTCACTGGTTAGAAGTATAGATATTCTTGAAAAATATTACTTGGATGGGAAGATTTTTTGAACCTTACTATGTTAACTGCTGATGATTGTCTACATATGAAATATAAAGGAAAAATTATTTTGCTACATGAAGATGATAACAAATTTACATTTATATTCAAGGTTTATAACGTGAGATACGGATTGGTTCTACATTATATTATGGTCTAAAGCTAAGTATTTCTAAATATGTCTCATGCAACTGTATATCCAAAAGATAAATGTACATGGGAGTAGGAGTACCTGATGTGGCCTGGCTTAAAAACCCAGGGTAGATATTGGGAAATATGTACTCACTCTGAACGAAGTCTTTTAATTGTTTTTGAACTTTAACTGTACGTAGTCTTTGTGAGAACATCATCGAAGAAGAAGAAGAAGAAGAAGAAGAAGAAGAAGAAGAAGAAGAAGAAGAAGAAGAAGAAGAAGAAGAAGAAGAAGAAGAAGAAGAAGAAGAAGAAGAAGAAGAAGAAGAAGAAGAAGAAGAAGAAGAAGAAGAAGAAGAGAATATTCTCTTGGAATCTTCAAATGGTAGAAAGCTACAATGGCAGTACAAATTCATTTTGAATTTTCTCTGAAAGGATGCTAAGTTAGGAAAAAGATGTTAAGTTGTGGAGATTTTTGTCCCATAGATTGAAATATGGGGTTGAACATATGGTGCCAAATTAATTTGGCAAAGAGTGTATGGTGGAGAATATACATATTAGAATTTGACCTTAGGGCATATGGGTGTATAAATATACCTTAAAAGATGGAACACTTTAAGTATTATGGGGAAAAGACCGTGCTAGGATGCAAAAATGAAAAATATGTGCTACTCAAATAGTACAATTTACCTTGGAGCATACGTGATGGGATGTTTGCTTTCAATGCTACACAACTATAATTGTATAGAAGCATGCATAAAGGCATAAGGGCATGCTTCGTACACAATTATTTATGGCACATTAAATGTATTTTGAAGTTGCCAAGATGTTGTACTATTGCTATGTTGAAAAAATACAAAAGGTGTTTTAGGGCCATGTCTACCTTTGGCTATTTACGGAAGTGATGGATTTTAATATGGGTTGGAAAAGTGGCTATGGAGCCGACTTGATTAATGAAAAGATTAATGTTTCCGATATGAAAAATATATCTTTGAAAAATGTCATACGAAATGCTTTTTGGATATTTCTCATTAGAAAATTGGTTAAGTTTGCAAAGACGGATTTCTGTGAAGAACCGGTGCTATGGAGACGCTAATAAGAGCGCCATGCTCTAACTTAGAAGATATTACATGGCTGTACATGGCTAACGTGATCTGGTTGTCCTGATGCCAAAACCGGGGAAGACATGTCTGGTTCACGGCTCATGGTCTGGGTAGCAGATTCAAACACTTTTGGTACATTGGAATCATTTGTTCCCTGCTACTAAACTCCAGAGAAGCTTATGCTTGTGGTGATAATACAGGTACTCAGTCTTTGCCTTGATCGGCATGCACAAACTTAGAATGGCACTTCCATGCCTCATCATTTTGCTGGAAGGCATATATGTTTTGCTCTTAGAGCTATGATTTATGTACATTTTCTGTTCACTAGACCTAATGCAGGATGCCATTGTTGGTCTGATTCTATAAATGCAGCTCGATTGCTCTGAGCCTGCTTCAAGAAGATCAAAAGGAAGGATTTGGAATGAAAATGGCATGCACAGGGTTATAACGGAGCTCTTCTTTCCAGGTTTGACCATATATCTAACGGTTAAAATATCTCTTGATTCCATTTTCTAGTTTCTAGCTCATGTTAAAAGGCGATATGAGTAAGGTCGATATGAGTAAGGTCGCCTTTACCTTTGCATGGCTATGTATGACCTGATCTCAGATCTCGCATTTGTTTAACATGTGGTCTACACTTAAAGTCGTTATTAAGAATGGACGCGTTTGTCTTGCCATATAATACTTTATAGGTAATAAGCTATGGCCTGTGCTTAAGGCTATATTCAGATAAAGAGATGGGTCTATACATGGCATCCACCTATTTCCTATAGCTGAAAATAATCTAAGGGAAACATAAAAAGCCTGGATTGCATGACCTGTTCTTTAGAAAGATGTGATTAAGATCAAAGGGCAATGAAACTACATTGTTGCCATGTATATACAGCAAGCTTGATATAATGGTTTATCCTTTAGTATTGTGTGCTGTTTGTGCTAATGCTGCAGGTTGTTTTCTTTTATACCACTGTTATCATTATGATATGATATCTAGGTTGGATCTTTGAATGGTAAAGGCAAAGATAATGGGATGTCTATGCAGACCTCTAAAATACCATATCTAGAAAAGTCCAACCTTATCTATTTCATCAATGGGTTTTAAGTCACAATATGGGTTATGAGGTTGAAGTATAAACCTGTATCGTACATATATGGCCTCTAAGTCTGAAAACTCTAGATCTATTCTAGAAGCATCTATTAACTGAAAATAATAGGTGAAGGGCGAAGAGCCAGATTGTTCTATAGCTTACCTGACGCCCCTTGTATAGTTACCATAGATTTGCTAACTTATGCATTGTTTGGGTGCAGGTAACCAGAACAATCTCTCCTGATAATATTTTCAGTTGCTTTGTTGTGCAATCGAGGGACCAGAGAAGATATTGGACCACTCTATAGATTGTACTGATAGTTGGTGAGATCTTTCCCTTATTGATTATATAAGCAAAAGGGTACATGATAAAGGCTAAGTTGTTCTACAATGGCACTGCTGAGAGCTACTAGTGAGCTTTATTTGCTCTCTAAAATATACAGAAATGAAACTTTGTGACATGAAGTATCAAGGATGTTTGAGTTGACTTACTATCATAGATAAAACTTGATGGAAAAGTTATGATATGCGTTTACATAAAATTAAATGGAGTGGAGTGGAATATGACTATATGTGAAGTACTATAAAGGAAAAGATTACTGTGATAAATGACTAAATAATGGATAAAGAATAAGTTACATTTTAGACAGTGTTAAAATGATATTGACCTTGTGACTCTACCAAATTATATTACGTTATATGGAATTGGATATTGATATGAGTATATGAGTATGTTGCAAACTTGAGAAAATGGATTCCTTTTGAATTATTACTTATGCATGGGAGTAGGAGTACCTGATGTGGCCTGGCGTAAAAACCCAGGGTAGATATTGGGAAATATGTGCTCACTCTGAACGAAGTCTTTTAATTGTTTTTTAAACTTTAATTGTACTTAGTCTTTGTGAGAACATCATAGAAGAAGAAGAAGAAGAAGAAGAAGAATTTGTCAGTGAGGCAAATTAATTCAGTGAAAAATGAGGGTTTGACCTCATATGCACAGTATGAGTACAAAAACATAAGTTCTTTCTTATATGGGCATGTAACTATGTCCTAACAAGGTACCTCCAATGGTTTGCCATGGGAAATTGCAATACCATTAGACCTTAGGTTGAAGGTTTAGAATACAAGACAAAAATATAATGGTCCACGTTTCCATTACCAAAGTTAACTTTTATTTTTAAGTCTTTAATATTTTGGGCTAAAAAGAGCCTAGTAAGCAATGCTACAATTAGAAATAATTTCACCTAAGGTGGTGTGTTGGTGGAGTAAAGGCATTAAATGATATGCCATGTGCAATAATTGCTTTGGCTTTTGTAAGGATAAGATAATTTATTTTAGCCTACTACATAGTTTATATTTCGTACCAATTGTACCAATTTTCTTATATGCTTAGGTTTTGGTCAATGGGGCCAATAATAGTAATGGAAAGTTCAATATTTTCCTTACTAGATTATGGGTTCATGATACGTTGTATTTTCCTTGTATTTCTAAATGGTATATGGTTCTTTTATGATGGGTGTACCGGCATGCTTGACTCGTGCTTGGGTGACAGAAGGTAATAGGAAGAGTGGCTTTATGTGCATAACATTGCCATTTCGGTGGCATCCAAAATTAAATGTGTCGTCACACATTAACATTGCTTTTTAGCTCTTGTGTTTCACGTACAATGGAGTTTTTGGCATAATGGAGTTTTTGGCGGGGAGAAAAGTGCTACTGCCCGCTTGCTCAGCCGTCTGTGAAGCATTGGTGTGACTCCTTCCGATGATCTGTGGTTGCATCAGCAGGATAGCTATGCCAAGGTGCGTCTATGACAGAAACCCTGGCAAAAAGAACAAGGGGCCCGAGTTCTGGTGGTTTCCCGGCTAGAAAGATTGACAAAAACAGCTTCAATAAGAGGCCCAACACTGGCGGAAATATGACGAATATGATAAGAGAGGAACTTCAAATCAGGTCTGCATGATTGCTCATAAGTTTTATCTCTGATTTCTTCTAAAAATACTCAGGGTACAAGGGTACAGCCAAACCTCCATTGATTATGGGCAACTTTCTGTAAAAATATAGTCTGATATGTGTTGTAGTTTATCTATAGACCTTCTATTTGAGGATCATATTGGAATAAGCTTATGTAAGGCAGACTCTCTATTGCATGGCCTATAATAGGTCCAATCTAAAAACAGAGGATTCATTTTTGCAGGCTGCCTTAGTATTTAACAAAATGGTCGTAGGCTATAATACAGGTTGCAGGTTGAACGGTCTGTGGAAAAAGCTCAGGCTGACTAGTCAATATCTGCATTTTTACTAGTTCTTCCCGTACTTGCCTAGTTTGCTGACCTTGTCGGGATATACAATGTTTGAGAAAAAGTAGTATGGGCTTAGAACAAGGTGATGGTCTATTGAACTTGCTGATTAACAGGGTCAAATAAGAAAGATCTGATATGAATGAGCACTGACTTATCCCAGGGTTGGACTCTAAACTAAGTAATGGGTAAGATGGACAAAGTACTTAATTTAGCTGAGGCCTTGGTCTGATCAGGAAGGTTTTGATATTTCTTGCTTAACTAAGGTAAGAAGATCTTACTTATGACTTGAACCAGGTACTGTGCTGATAGGTAAGGCAGCATACTAACGGTATTTTGTGGTTTCAAGAATATGGCACTCATTTAACATTAACCCCATATTGTTACAGCTGACATATGGTTCTGCCCTTGGTTTAGGGCTGATAAGCTAATATTTGTGCATTGTATTAGCTTGAATTATATTCCGGATCTAGGCTAGCCTTGTCTTGTTACATCTATTTTCTGAAAATAAGATAGGTGAAGGGCGAAGAGCCAGATTGTTCTATAGCTTACCTGACGCCCCTTGTGTAGTTACCATGAACTTGCTAACTTATGCATTGTTTGGGTGCAGGTAACCAGAACAATCTCTCCTGTCAATATTTTCGGTTGCTGTTGTGGTACAATCGAGGGACCAGATAAAACATTGGACCACTCTATATATTGTACACACTTTTTGGTGAGATTCTCCCTTTTGTTGGCTGAATAAACAAGAGGGTACATCCTAAAGAATAAGTGCTCCACAATGACACTCTTTGGAGCTGCTCTTGAGCTTGATATGTTTTTTAAGGTCTTTGGACTACCATGAAGCCTGCTTTGATGATATGATTTAGCACTGCTGTTTATTTTCAAGGAATGAAAGCCGATGGAAAATTTTCTTCTATTACATTGTCTACACACATTAAATACAGGTTTAAGTCTATATATGAAACATTATTATGGTTAAGATTATTGTAATGCATGATTGAGAAAATGATTATGATATATTATTACTTCCACGAACTATATACCATGAGATATCTGATTACTGCACTGTACAACATATTACGTTACATCATAACTTAAAATAATGTATTCTTATACTTGGCTTATATTGTGATTTCTTATGACTCATAAATTAAAGACACGTGGGAGTAGGAGTACCTGATGTGGCCTGGCTTTATAACCCAGGATAGATATTGGCTTACATGTCCTTACTATGAACAAGGTTGTTTAAATGTTTTTTATACTTTAATCTGACTGTAGTCTTAGTAAGAACATCATAGAAGAAGAAGAAGAAGAAGAAGAAGAAGAAGAAGAAGAAGAAGAAGAAGAAGAAGAAGAAGAAGAAGAAGAAGAAGAAGAAGAAGAAGAAGAAGAAGAAGAAGAAGAAGAAGAAGAAGAAGAAGAAGAAGAAGAAGAAGAAGAAGAAGAAGAAGAAGAAAAGAATTGATAGAATTGAATATCTTAAATGGTGGATAGAGGAATTGAAAATCCTGTTTGGCTACAAATAGGTACAAATACTTGGCTCTACACCCATGGGTATTTTTGTACCAATATAATATGGGCCATTGCTTGGAGCTTAGTGGAGGCATGGTTTTTTTGAGCATTAAGACCTTGGATTATTTAAAATGTGGGTATCAAATGTTGGAAAGCAAGAAGAAAAGATGGGACGTATTAAAATTTAGGGTAATGGACTAGGGTGCTTTTTGCACCTAAGTTGTATATGGTGGTACTTGAAAGACTTACTCGTGTAAGATAAGAGCTATTCAATAGATTATTTACTTGATGTAGACATGGGCATTGATGTAGACATGGGCATTTATGAATATAATAAAAGTGGGAGTGGAATCTTGGACTTTGTTATATTGGGATAAGCCTATAATAAAATGGCAACGATGTATAAGCGGATTGCATTTATTATCTTAGGGGAAATAAAACTTAACTAATACTCTCAGAAATAAAAAGTATAAGGTTTCTTCTGATGCAAGACGATGGTGTAGCTGCTTATGGCCAAGGTTGCCTTTTGTGCATGGCGATGATGTAGCCGTTTATGGCAAACAAAAATAGAGGCAATGCCTAATGTATGCTTGAAACAGATTCGAACATTAGCATATTTTGGTGGAGAAAACTTTGGCGCCATGGTTGTTAGGATCTCTGGGGTTTTGTCAATGCCAAAATGGTATTTTATTGTGGCAAGAAGAAAAAGAATGTTGTTTGCCGTAAAGCGATCTCTGAAAACTCCATTGTGCAGCAACGGTGGAGCTTGATGTTCAAGTGACAGTTTGTTGCTAAAATCTTTCCATCAGAAGATGTGGGGAGGGGAACAAAATAGAGACGACACATGAGATGACAATCATATGAGGAGAGCGCGCAAAAATCAGGTAACCAAAACTACATCTCCTAGTTAATTGGTGCATTTGCCCATCTTGATACATATCAAGATCAAGGGTTGGATAAAGATTGGAAGTGGAGTGCTTGAAACGTTATGATTCTTGGGTGAGATCAATCCAATAAAGTTGACGGGCTTAAATTTCTGGATTATATGAAATAAGGTTTTGTTTCATATGCTGATTTGTGAGGAACATGCTTCTATAAAATACATAGTAGTGAAATCATTGGCTATATCACGTGTAACATTGCTGAATTTTGAGATTTGCTAAATTCTGAAATTAAAAGATAATGGAAGGAGATATTATCTGAAACTTTGCTGGTATATATGAAATCAAAATTATTTCTATATGGATGTTGAAGAGTGTCCTTGGTTGTGGCCTGGGTAAAACCAGGGTGGATATGTGTGTCTGTCGTCTTTGCCTTGAACAAAATCCATAATTGTAAACTAGTTTTGCATAATGTGGAAAGTAATCCTGGTGAAGATAATCCGAAGAAGAAGAAGAAGAAGAAGAAGAAGAAGAAGAAGAAGAAGAAGAAGAAGAAGAAGAAGAAGAAGAAGAAGAAGAAGAAGAAGAAGAAGAAGATGGATGAGCATGGAAATGCTGAGAAGAAGTCCATTATAAAGGGATAAGTGAAAGGTTTTATGAGTAATTTCTGTAAAACCCGGATTAACTGGTGTGAAGGTTGAGATAATGGTATATAATTGTGTCTAAAGGTTGCAACATAACAACAATTCTATAGGTTGTTGTTAATGGATGGTTTTTTATAAATAATAGCTAGAAGACAGCATGGGACTTGACAAATCCTAGTCGAAAAGACACAATGGGTAAGTATTCTAACCAACAATACTATATGAATGTTGTATGCACGTACCTTGGGTCGTGTCACTAGCCTAATGGGCTAATAAGACCCAAGTGCCTTAATATATAAAGATATATTAGATTATTTTCTCTTAAAAATAAATTAGTGGGAATATTGATTGTGAATCGTTAATGCTTAATTAATATGATAGGCTGCAAGACCTAAAAAGTTCTTGAAGCAGATTTGCCAGGGTAGCGGCTAAATGGCAGAGGATTTAGAACCGCCGTGAGTTAAGTCTAAGCTGAAAAGCCTGGAAAAGCAATATAATAAATTTCTACGGATGATTTATGGCCTCTGAATTGGTTATAATGGAGAAGTATTATGAGAAGTTTGTGTTCTGGAGAAGAAGCGGAGTGATCAAGCATTTTGCCGCCCTGATCCAGTGGGGAGTCTCCATCTTCAGAATGCCGAAAGGGGTATACCCCAGAGGTCCTGGGAAGAAAGGGAAAGGTGCAAGTGATGGTGCTACGTCCCAAAGGAGGTATGACAAATCCGGCTTTAGTAAGAGACCAAATGCAAATAACCAAAGTGCTGGCTCATACAAACGTGGAGCGCCATCTCAGGTTAAGATCTATTTTCTACAGAAATATAACAGGTTTCAAAATTGCATGTTCCAAATTTTCGCATGATATACTGTCTATGATGGATATTTTATGCTATGAGTTATTTTGGTTTTGGGTAACTTCATGATTAGTTTAGTGTAGGTTAATAGGATTATGATAATATTAAAACTCTTTAATGAGTTAACATAATTGTGAAAGTCAAGTTGGTCAGACTAAATGACTGTTATAAAGGCCGGATTACCCTATCTGCAACACGTATGTGTAAAAACAGGTGGTATATGGTATATTTCTGCTAGTCTTCCAGAGTTGGAACAATTGAACATCGATTATTTCGGCTCATACTCTTGAACAAGGTAGTTTTAAGGTTTATTTTCATCTATTTTCCAAAGTAGTAGGTGAAGGGCTTAAGAGTTAGAGTTGAGAGTTGTTATCTTTGCTTACTGTTACCCCTTGTATAGTTACCATTATTTGCTAACTTATGCATTGATTGGGTGCAGGTAACCACGACTCTCTCTCACGTGTCTACTTTTGGTTAATAAGTATCATATCTGAATGATACCATGAAGATGTTGGGCATAATCCAATATTAGTTGCTTGAGAATGGTGAGATCCGTCTTATTTGGGTCAATAATGGCTATAATGGCTGATAAATTACCCTTAAGATCCACATACAACTTTCTTTTTCTGGAAATGAGTAGAATGCTTACTTTATCTATGCTGTGGTATGAGAAATTTATAAAACTTGAGGATACAATAAAATATGAGTATGATACTTTAAAGCTTAAGTTGATTTTGGTGTATTTGGATAAATATGATGTATTAAAGTGGTAATCTAAAGCTTATAAGAGTAAGTATGATAACTTGACAATGGAAATAGATTGATGAAAAGTTAAAATAAAAACAGTTATTAATATTTTCATTAATAAGGTTATGACGAAATTATCTTAAGTCTTAAAGGGTATAATAGTACCTGATGGTAATACAATAAAATGTGAAAGTTAAAATGTAGAGAATAATAATAGTGGGAGTAGGAGTACCTGATGTGGCCTGAATTAAAACTTCAGGGTAGATATTGGGTGGAATGATCTTACTCTGAACGAAACCCTTAGTGTTAGTTGTTAACATTAATTGTGTGGAGTCTGAGTAAGAACATTATCGAAGAAGAAACTGTGACATCTATTTGCTGGAGTTATCCAGCAAACACATCATTTCTGAAACCATTTGTGATTATTGTGATTAATATGATGATTTGGATTGGCTGGCTTAGTGCTGGATTTCAGAAAATTAGTACTAACTAAATGGTTTTGTGATACAGTTCAATGGAACTTGGATCAAACAACTCGTGGATCTTGGCTATGGAGAAATAGGGAGAGCTCCTAATAGGGCTGTACAGTCAATACTGTGTATGATCCCTAACTTTGAGATCCATGAAGTTATACTAAAGCTGAATAAGAATCTTCCTATGAATTCCTACTCCCCTGTCATACATCTTGGTTTTAGTGCATGGCTGGAGTTATTTCTTAGGCTTGATGGTCTTGGGATGAATACACAAAGTTGTGAACCAGTTCTACAGCAGGTTTTTATGGATATGCCCAATATATTGGCTGACAGAACTGATCTGGATGATCTTTTAGCCATTGAATGTAAAGTTGGGGTAACTTATCTGGAGGAAGTAAATAAATTACCTGATAAAACCTTTGCGACTAAAACAAAGCAGCCTGATAGCAACAATGAGTCATCTGGCCCTGGATTTGGTAAGTTTATGCCAAAAGAAGACATAGAAATCATGAAGAATGATGGGAAAATTAGCCGAGCTAACAATTATGATGGCATGGTTAGATTGACATTACAGAACTGCCTACGATTTCCAATTATATCAGAGATGGCCATTGAATGGCTAGGGGAGGAGTTCGATCATGGGTTATGGCGAAGTCAGAACTATAGTACCTTGGCACCTATAAGCCAACAAACATGGATTATGATAGCTGGTTTAACAAATGATCATCTGCGAGAAATTGAGGTAGCTGCCAGAAATTTAACCAAACTGATGGATAAAGAGGAAGTTGAATTTCCATTTGGCACGACCTTATTTGATAAACAATGCCAAAATAACACTGGGACTACCTTATTTGTTAAGGCTCATATGGGGTTCCCTAACATCAAAAGGGAGTATAACTATCTACACAGGATCTGGAGGTCTTTTAGCCCATATTTTAAGTGTAACTGTATTGACTCTGCAGCATGCAAAGACTCCATAACATGGTTTGATCAAGCAATTTGGTATGCTTGTAATCATCTGGAAGTAGTATATCCAAGGTTCTCACCTGCGGGAAGGATTAGTGCCTTTCTGAGCTTTATACAACAGAAACTTAAGAAACCGGTTATGGCACATCTGGTGTACTTACAGGTCAGGGATATGATGATCAGGGTGACAAATAAACTAGCTAATGATTCCGAATGTGATGTGCAAGCTACCTTTGGTAACACTAAATTGGTTAATGTGTGTGAAATGATGATTAAGTCTCGGAAATTTTTATTAGCGAAACATGGTATTGTTGAGGAAGATGACGATGCACCAGTCATATCACATGCAGGCAGTGGCAAACATGAGGATTTTATGCCACCTAGAGTCACAAGGAACAGTATTAGTAGCAACACTATGAGTGCTAATACTAATTCTGCTAGTTGCCAGTTGATTGAAAGTATTGCTGATGGTACAGAATCAATTGTGAGTTGTTCCAAGGATGAAGCATCGGTGTCCAAAGGCCCGAAACCTGGGGTTACTGGAAAAAATGATCTTAAACAAGCAAAATTGGTTTACTAATATAAGGTAACCAATTGCATCATACAAATTTGGCATGATTTAGTCCAATGCACTAAATCATTTAACGTATTTATTTATGCAGGAAGAATGCAGATTGCATATGCGGATGATGCATATAAAACGGATACATAATGCTACAGGAATACATATAGTGATATAAATAGACTCAATATGAGACATTTTGTATCTGTTATGAGTTGTCTCAATATGAGCAACTTTTGGACTAGCGGACTAGCACAGTATAAAGTATTTATGATCAGGACAAAAATATGTAAACTTCGGATCTATTTTTATATATAAAAAAAGTTTTTGTTTCCAATGCTAGGCATTGGTAATATCTGTGCCCAACAGTTAGATTATCTTCATTGGTATTATGTCTAGTATTATACCTGATATCAGCTTTGTTTATGTTGATTATTAAAAAAAAGACAAGCATTTTAATACTATATAATGTATTTATAGGACGAACCTGATCATATGGATCGGTGCATCAACATAGGACCATGTGGAAGAAAGACTCTTGCTAAAAAAGAAAACAATGGGTCTATAAAAAAGGTCAGAGTTCATTTCAGATTCAGCTCAAAGGTTATAGATACCATAAACATAAGGGGCATTATCAGAGAGTATATGATTGAAAGATTAGGGGATTTTGGTATACACATCATGAATAATGTCTGCATAGGATGGAACTATGATGATCAGTTATTAGAGATGGTCTATAAACCATACAGAATATTTGCTGGAGCAGAAATCCCAAAATGTATTTGCCATATACCAGGGATGAAAAGATATATTGATCCTAAAGTAGGGCATGTAAGAACCCTGGATTTAGCTATTATCAAGTCAAAGGAACTTAGAAACATGTTCAGGAAGGGTTTGAACTTTATCCCTGACAAACCACTTAATATGACAAAGTTCTTCATCAATATAGAAAAAGGTATCAGTGATCTATTTGAGGAACTTGAGAAGAAAGGATTTAATATACACCCATATGAGGTGACCAGTATTAAGAAAGGTCTACTGAACAGAATAAAAAGTATAACATCAGACCAGGTCAGCAAATGTAAAGGTTTGCATGATTCCATGAAGGATACTAAAGTAAATAGTTGCTTAAGTTGGCTGATCAGGAATTTATATATTTCTAGTGTGGATAAAGCTGCCAATGTGCCATCTTTTATTTGTCCTTGGCACATTAGGGATAAAGCAAGGGAACGGTTACATGGCAAGGATTTTATCTCATGTGATTTGAGTATAGCTAAAACTTTACAGCAGATTGACAGTGACCTTAAAACTCAGTTTCAGCTAGAATGCCCATATAATGATAGACTGCCGTATATCTTAGGCTTATTCAAAGCCCACAAAGGTGAATATAGGTGGATTACAAATGCTAACAGAACAATATTTACTCTACCAGCAAAAATTATAGCCAGAGGCTTAAGGGGTTTGACGGAATTCTTACCGAAAGCATATATGAAGAGATTAGAAAGGCTTAATGTTCTACTGCCAGGAAAAGTGAACCCATATTGGATAGTGGATTCAGTTTATGATTTTGTATTAAATCTACCTAGCAAAATTAGTAATATTTGCACAGCGGATGTCTCAAAATGCTATGAGAATATCCCTTTACTTGGACAGGATGGTATATGCATGGTTATTAAAGAAGTGATCTTGTTAGCTTTGGATTATATGTCCAGTAATGGGAAAGATTTTAAACTCTGCTACAGGATTTTAGAAGATGATATTCTCTACAAATGGGACCAAAGTAAACAAAGTGGAAATTCATGGCGATATTTGGACAAAAACGAGTTCTGTGACTTAAACTTATGGCTTCTGAATAATTGCTACATCGTGCAAGGTGAAAATGTTTGGAGACAGGCTTGTGGGATTCCAATGGGTTTCCCATGCTCACCGGAATGGTGTAATTTATATTTATCCTTGTTTGAGCTTAAACTTATTGAAAGACTAGCTGCTCAAGGAAGATTCCAGGATATAATCAGATTTAAAGATGCTAGAAGGTACATTGACGATTTATGCATTCCTAATGGTGGCGACTTGAGCATATTCTTTCAGGAAGGAAAGGATTATACTGAATGCTCCAATATTTACAATCTTAAACTGTTGCAGATCAAAGATGAGACTGAGTACCAGTTAAATGATGATAACCAAAGCAAATTTGGATTTAAAGGTAATTTTTTAAGTGTTACTATTGAAGTAATCAAATCGGGCCGGGTTTATCTTCAGACGCATTACAAGTATGATAAGAGGAATAATCTACCATTCCATGTTACAAAGTTCATTCATGCATCAAGTTGTCGTCCATACTTGAATGCCAGCAGGGTTATTGTCTCACAGGTGCTACCTATACTATATGTTAATTCCAGTCTAAGCAAGGCTGTTAATGATCTCAGCTTGCTAATACAGGAATTCATGGACTGTGGATTTGAGAAAAGGGATCTTACTTACAGCATAAAGAAGCTGCTTACTAATAGTACATTCCCTGGAATGTTGTTTAATATCAGAAGTGTTATTAGCTGGTTAGATAACTACAGTTTGACTGCTGAGTAGGGTTGTAGGACCCCTCCTTATATAGGGGGGTCCTACCTCCTTATATACATTGGGGCCTACATCCTGAGGGAGGGATGTGGGAAAGAAGAAGAAGAAGAAGAAGAAGAAGAAGAAGAAGAAGAAGAAGAAGATGGATGAGCATGGAAATGCTGAGAAGAAGTCCATTATAAAGGGATAAGTGAAAGGTTTTATGAGTAATTTCTGTAAAACCCGGATTAACTGGTGTGAAGGTTGAGATAATGGTATATAATTGTGTCTAAAGGTTGCAACATAACAACAATTCTATAGGTTGTTGTTAATGGATGGTTTTTTATAAATAATAGCTAGAAGACAGCATGGGACTTGACAAATCCTAGTCGAAAAGACACAATGGGTAAGTATTCTAACCAACAATACTATATGAATGTTGTATGCACGTACCTTGGGTCGTGTCACTAGCCTAATGGGCTAATAAGACCCAAGTGCCTTAATATATAAAGATATATTAGATTATTTTCTCTTAAAAATAAATTAGTGGGAATATTGATTGTGAATCGTTAATGCTTAATTAATATGATAGGCTGCAAGACCTAAAAAGTTCTTGAAGCAGATTTGCCAGGGTAGCGGCTAAATGGCAGAGGATTTAGAACCACCGTGAGTTAAGTCTAAGCTGAAAAGCCTGGAAAAGCAATATAATAAATTTCTACGGATGATTTATGGCCTCTGAATTGGTTATAATGGAGAAGTATTATGAGAAGTTTGTGTTCTGGAGAAGAAGCGGAGTGATCAAGCATTTTGCATACGATCCGATTGGGAGTCTCCATCTTCAGAATGCCGAAAGGGGTATACCCCAGAGGTCCTGGGAAGAAAGGGAAAGGTGCAAGTGATGGTGCTACGTCCCAAAGGAGGTATGACAAATCCGGCTTTAGTAAGAGACCAAATGCAAATAACCAAAGTGCTGGCTCATACAAACGTGGAGCGCCATCTCAGGTTAAGATCTATTTTCTACAGAAATATAACAGGTTTCAAAATTGCATGTTCCAAATTTTCGCATGATATACTGTCTATGATGGATATTTTATGCTATGAGTTATTTTGGTTTTGGGTAACTTCATGATTAGTTTAGTGTAGGTTAATAGGATTATGATAATATTAAAACTCTTTAATGAGTTAACATAATTGTGAAAGTCAAGTTGGTCAGACTAAATGACTGTTATAAAGGCCGGATTACCCTATCTGCAACACGTATGTGTAAAAACAGGTGGTATATGGTATATTTCTGCTAGTCTTCCAGTAGTTGGAACAATTGAACATCAGATTATTCTGGCTCATACTACTGAACAAGGTAGTTTTAAGGTTTATTTTCATCTATTTTCTGAAAGTAGTAGGTGAAGGGCGAAGAGCCAGAGAGTTGTACTGCTTACCTGTTACCCCTTGTATAGTTACCATTATTTGCTAACTTATGCATTGATTGGGTGCAGGTAACCACGACTCTCTCTCCTGTGTCTACTTTTGGTTAATAAGTATCATATACGAATGATACCATGAAGATGTTGGGCATAATCCAATATTAGTTGCAGAATGGTGAGATCTGTCTTATTTGGGTCAATAATGGCTATAATGGCTGATAAATTACCCTTAAGATCCACATACAACTTTCTTTTTCTGGAAATGAGTAGAATGCTTACTTTATCTATGCTGTGGTATGAGAAATTTATAAAACTTGAGGATACAATAAAATATGAGTATGATACTTTAAAGCTTAAGTTGATTTTGGTGTATTTGGATAAATATGATGTATTAAAGTGGTAATCTAAAGCTTATAAGAGTAAGTATGATAACTTGACAATGGAAATAGATTGATGAAAAGTTAAAATAAAAACAGTTATTAATATTTTCATTAATAAGGTTATGACGAAATTATCTTAAGTCTTAAAGGGTATAATAGTACCTGATGGTAATACAATAAAATGTGAAAGTTAAAATGTAGAGAATAATAATAGTGGGAGTAGGAGTACCTGATGTGGCCTGAATTAAAACTTCAGGGTAGATATTGGGTGGAATGATCTTACTCTGAACGAAACCCTTAGTGTTAGTTGTTAACATTAATTGTGTGGAGTCTGAGTAAGAACATTATCGAAGAAGAAGAAGAAGAAGAAGAAGAAGAAGAAGAAGAAGAAGAAGAAGAAGAAGAAGAAGAAGAAGAAGAAGAAGAAGAAGAAGAAGAAGAAGAAGAAGAAGAAGAAGAAGAAGAAGAAGAAGAAGAAGAAGAAGAAGAAGAAGAAGAAGAAGAAGAAGAAGAAGAAGAAGAAGAAATGAAGAAAAAACCCACTTGGAATGAAGTATGGAATTGGAGATTTTGCATTGCACTTGCCGAACGAGAAAAATAGCTCTGGTAGTGTCAAGGCATCCGATGAACTTAAAAAGATTGAAAATTTTCCAAATAAAGCATCAATATCATCATAGGTGTGGCCGACCATCCTAAAGCCCACTTGGATCTCATCAAAGACCTTAAGCCAAATCAAATAAGATAAGTATGAAAATACATACCTATTTTTGTTTTGGCACGATGCATTATCAAGTTGCAAATAGAGATTTCGGGGAAGAGGGTTGAACACCTCAGGATTCGTTGTAATTGATGTCTTTGGCAATACTTCTGCCATGGAAGCAAGTTTGTTCTTCAAAGGATTAATGTCTTTGACTGCTTGCATCCATTTGTGTTGACCCACGAGGGGTCAACATAATATGTTTGGAGTCCACATTCATCTCTCAGAGGAATTTATATTTCAAAGTCATTCACCACAACTTGGCATCAAGTTCCCTCATTCTTGTCTTATGCAAGTAGTCCAGGAGTTACCCAAGGTGTCTAAGTACAGACCCCATCTATTAGAAATTTCGTTACTTTCTCAAGTTCATAGTGCAAGCCTTCCACTCGTCTTCTCCAGGGTAAAACAGAGGCTTATCTGAAGTACAAGCAGCAAGAATCGATTTGGAGGATACCAGCTAACTTTAAAGATTTTCTTCAACAACACATCCATCCACAAGGTAAAATTATTGGATGCAGTAAACTCAAGAAGTCGACAAATATCTGGAGCTATTAAGTTCGTGAATTACTTCTGAAGGAGAACAGGTATGGTTGCGAGGTCATTTTTGAGTCCATGCTGATTAGGCAGCCTACATATCTTCATGACCTTACATCTCTTCTTCTTGTCCCTTTATCTTCCTAAAAGAATTTATGCCTCATCCCTCAATTGGCCCATCTTCATCCCTCCATTGACCAGCAATAATGAGTTCCTAAGGATTTTTCCCTTGTGTCTCCATTTCTTGCAAGCAATCACGTTATTCTGCAAACGGAAAGTATCCATCACTCCTTACTTACACAAGTATCAACATTGAGTCGCAATGAACTGAAAATGGAAAAGAAAAGAAAAGAAGAGGAAGGAAACTTCCAGCCTTGATAATGGAGTGTGCCCTTGACATATATTTTGGGGCAGTAATTAACACTGGAGGGACTGCGATTTTCACATCATGCAGATTCATTTTTCTTCTCTATATTCTCTTCAAGGCCCTTTAGTTGCACCATACCCATGTGATTGCCATTTGCTATCCCCATCTGCCATATCGCCCTATGGGTTTTCTCATGTTTTTTATTTTCTTTTATCCCATTGTTACATATGTAGAAGGCCGAGTCAGCATGGGCCAAGAATGGCCTCGAAACCATTGCCTTCAAACCCTAATGCCATGCCCGAAGCTGCGATGCTGAAAATGGAAAACATATCAGATCTATGCTATCTCGGTGGTTCACGGCGGTTCTGCAAGGAATTTCGGCAATGATGGAGGCACCGAACATAAGAATCAGCGGATTCCAAGCCTGGAAGTATAAGAGGAAGATGTGACGCTCCCTGAATATATACGACACCCAGCCGTATACATACAGGGACTTTCCCCTCCCATGGCAACCAACTAGCCATGAGCAGGGCCCTCCGTCTATTTCGGGCCATCTATGAAATGATGCCCGAAAGAAGGACACGAAGGGGTCATTCGGCCCACGCCTTCAATGGGACTCCTATGTCGCGGAAGCATGAATACAAGGGTTAGCACACAGCATAAATCATATATAAATAACCACCACGAAGGGTGGCGCATCCATCCAAATACCAACGGCATAGAATATGCATCTAAACCTAAGAAAACACCCAAACCCCAGGTTCTACCCCTAATTCGGACTCCAAAGTGAGGATCGACCCACGACCGGGCCTTAAGAGATCGCAGGGCCGAGTCTTGGCATGGCGTTGGCGGCATAGAACATCGGCTAGGGTTGACCACTCCATCCGCCCCATTGCGCACACTTTGCGGATGGGTCAATTCACGCCATGGCTTCGCTATAGCCTTCCCGAGACGGAGTTCAAGGTATCACCCTTTGAGCCTACCTGTGTTCATGACGCCTGGTCCGATGAGGCGTGCCTGGGAAGCGCCCCTTCCGTAATCACAAGTGGTTCCATGGGTGAGCTAGAGAATACGTGCGCATCGGCGACCCCCCGCATCCGCACCGACTTACTCACCCTAAATCTACTCAAAGTGCAAGGTGCCCCACACGGGTCACACCACTACACCCAGGGAGTGTCAGACCCATACCCGGCCCTCTACGTGACCGGCTATCAGGCCTAGCCCACTGTAGGAGTCTCGGGGAGCCTTTTATGTTCGTGCAAGACCCCACCCCACTTCACCACTGTGGTTCCTTGTCCGGGTGCTAAGCCGGTCCATAGCGTCTATGACCCGGTGGGCTCTTGTACAAAGGCCGCAATATTGGGAATTCTGTGGTTTTATCTAGGAACATACTAATTATATATGAGTTCGTGAGGTCTCTACCCGCCCTTATTTCCCCATTTCGAGTGATACCATACAAAGAACTATCAATCCATCCTTTTAGGAACCAAACCAGAATCGAGAATATAAAGAGAACTTACCTTTACAATCAAGGGTTAGTTCCTACCATTAAAACACAGAGAGAACAGACAGAACATCACAACAAGTGCCCAACAGGGGCGCTACCCTAGAATTCACAACTAAACTACTACCAACCGGTGTTTCTACTGGACCCGTTATCGTGGGGTGCTTCCAGTGTCTTTGTCTGGGGGCAGCAACAACTAGGGGTTGTTTAGTGATTTTGGTGAGGTCAAGAACAGTCCTTGGGCCAAATGCTCCTTGGGCAGCCAGCTCCTCTCCTCCATCTCCAACCGCTCCTAATCTGAATTGGGGCACAAAAGCCCTAATTTGGGTGTCCAAAATGGAAACCATGCCTTGCCCAATCGATTTGGGCCAAGTGGCACCCCCTTGTTGGTGCTAATTAACTAATTTAGCTTAATTAGGGTAATTAGGCTATATACTTTATAATTATCCACAATGGATTTATTAACATAGCTAAATAAAACCATTGTGGTCGCACCACTTAGCCAATTACCCCTTATGTCCTAGTGACGTGTCCCGGCGTGCATACGTATACCGTATGAATGCCTGGAACGTCACATTCTCCCCACCTTAAAAATGATGCTGTCCTCAGCATCAGGACTACTATTGTTGCAGGGCAGCACATCATGATCATCGCTTAGGAGTGTTAAAAGTGAACAGTGAAAGTTTGTGGAAGTGTCACTGTTTCATCCGTGGTGACGAGCTCACACTCTATCTATGTTAGAAAGCATTCTTTCTATAGATACAGGTAACTGATTATATATTAAAGACAGGTATAGATATAAAGAACTTCCATTTGTTGTTATATTATAATACAGAGTTATTAACCTCGCACTGATTAATAGAAAGTCATTCTAATCATATTAACTTTTGTGTGTATATGTATTATATTCTCCCTTCACTTTACAATTTCGTTTTCCTATTTTGGTACAATTTTAACAACTCATATATTGCTATTGTGAGTGTTTAGATGCCTCTGACATTTATAGTTACCCTTTAATAGAATTATATATTGTACCGTATATTCCATTTTGACCTATATACGTTAACGTTATCTAAGTCTCGTTATTCCCTTAGGAGTTTGTGTAAGACATACATACTTATCCCCTTCTATTATATTTGATTATGTGTTTAATAACTTGCTGATTATCTTTAATGTTTCCACAATCACACTTTCTATCTTTACATGAGGACACATATTAATTCATTGGTTATGTTTGTACATTTAGCAGACGTCCCGATATTCTTATATTTGAATTACTTATTTATTTTATTGTTATTTTCATAAATTTATCACACATACAGTACAGTACGGTACCGACGATACATTCAACGTAATTGGTAACCGCCTGGCCGCAGATGCTATGGCTATGCAATCGTCCTGTATCACAGAAGGCCAGTTGCGACTATGGTGTTCACGGCGGAAGCATCGAAACCATGCGTGGTCTGCCCTGAGCCTGTTAGATGATGATAACTGAGGAGGTCCCGGGCTCCTACTTGAAGTAGAAGTGCTGAATGTTGGGAATAAGGAGTGTTAAGATATCCCTAATTTGGATGGATACTCGAGAAAATTGGTATGACGATGTTTGGTATCTAAGTGAAATCTTTGGACCTAAAAATTACGAGGATTGATGTATGATGTGGCATCTAGGTTGCTATTCAATGTAGAAGGAGACTGGATATAGCACGATATATCTGGTGGAGAAGTGGTTTATGATTATCTACTATAGACCATGTTAAGGAGGTACTATGCCAAGGTGGAAACTGGATTATAAGTACCCAGCTCCTGAGAGGGAAAACACTTTAAAAGTGTAGGTTTGATTCGTGGAACGGTAGAGAATAATGTGTATGAGGATGTTGATCCATAAATTATGGATTATAAAATTACACATATATTGTGTTTGGTAAAGAGATTGATGTTCCTGAGGTGTGAAACAAAGACGCAAGATTATAGACGACTAAGAAGACCACGTAGGCACGTGAATACACTTAATAACGTTGGTCAAATGCATGATCCTTATGCAGGGTGAAAATTAAAGAAATGGCCAGATCCTATGTCGGCCGGGGGTATGTAGACGCCGGATAAGAGACTGGACAATAGTGTGGGACGTAGTTTTCCCACAAGGTGAAGAGAGCTGAGGTCGAACTGACGAAGGCAGGAATAAGCATTCTGTAAGACTGCTGGAATGGAAGACGAGAATTGCTAGCAAAGGGTGCAACCGTCTGAAAGCTACAAAGTATGTTGGAGCTCTGGCGAAGCTTATTCTATGAAGGAAAGTTGACGTTGAACTAATGATACATTAGGAAGGCAAGTAATGTACCCACACGACAAGTGGGAGACAAGAGGTGCTTGAAAGTTGTTGTAAACAATGTTTCAAATATAGAGAGTTTGGAGGGACACTTTGAAGAGACCAAAGCCTGGAATATGAAGAAGGGAGGCATCCAATGAACATCTCGCCAAGGAGGATGTGCTCTGGACTTGGTATCGTGTGTGCATCCCGAGGAGTAGTTCCGCGTTGGTAGATGTGTATTAGGACCATTTACTAGGAACATAGCTAGAAAAAGATAGGGTATATACTAGAACTTTTAGTTCACATATACGAATACGGAGGTAATGAAGATAAGAATTCCTATAGTAGACATCAAGTATGGCCACTAGGAACTTAGGGTGGCATGTGCCCCTATGGAATTTATGACTAGAGCGTGAGGACCAAGGCAACCTAAGGATAGAGAGTCTAGAAGGTGTGGTGTGAAATCCACAGCATATATAGGAGAAGCATCTAGTCTACGTCAACGAATCATATATGAGTCAAGAGTTAGGGTTGGTGCACACATGTTACTATATCTCATAATAACAACGTAGTGGTTTCGGATGTTTGAAGGATTTAGTAGTATTACATACTACACTAGCGAGGATATCAAGGATGTCGATTGTGACATCCAGATGTATGTCATATTAACAGATAATAGACTATTCGTACAAGGCGAGGGAAATATTACTTGACAAGGTTTACAGAAGGAGCATAATGATATGCTTATATACGAGGTATTGGGTTATTAGGTATGCTTTACCAGAGATAAGCATTCAAGTTATCCGAATGGTTAGAGTTGATTATCTTAGATATGTCGTACTAAGGAAGACGAGAAAAGTTTAAATAAGTGAGAATAGCTAGAGTAAGTCTAGCATATACGGTGATGTTACGTTCAAAAACATCCCGAGGATGGTTGGAACGGTATTGGAATAACCGATAATGAGAGCTTAACTACTCAAAGGTTCTAGATACCAATGTATTAGTTCAACGTTATAAGCTAAGAGCATTTATTTGGTTTTGGGAATGAAAAGATATATAAGAATATCGCGTCCCCTGATGGAAGATAAGAAGGAGTACGATGACTTTGGCGATTATACCGAAAAAACGGTCAAGAAGAGGGCAGTACATAGGAATTCCAAGTCCCGATAAAATCAAGACGAGGTGTATTGATCAGAACGGTTAAGGTTATATAGACCAGTAGTCCATATAATCGAAGAGTTACCCTACACGCGGTGAACAATTCTAGGTACAGAAGTAGGTAGCTGGAGGATCCGTTTCCTTGCGGCATAGACCCGTTAGAGATTATGACTTCGAAACTCTTAAGAGGGTAAGGAATTGGATAATCATATGGCGGTTACTAACGAAGATTGAAACATTGGATTTTCCTATTAGAAGGCCAGGGGGTTTTAGTGCCTCCGCTTCATTATGAGGGAGCCAAAGACGACAACATTCAAAGGGATCAAAAGTTGAGTTTGACATGCTAACTTAAGATAAATAGGTTAGGTGTGACAAAACATGGTGAAACGCAAATTAACTGAAGGAACCTTTAGAAAAGGCCTTGGACCGTGGTAGAAACCTTTGGAACTATGGCATAATCCCATGGGAAAATTATAGTTTATGTACGGGGTTAAAGTACCATAAGTTTAAATTCATCCCTTTTAGATCAACCCCTTAGGTTAAGATACTCCATGGTGGCGTACCTTTATTGGGTGACGTGTCAGCTTATCTATACATATACCATATAAATACATGGAACGTCACATTCACCCCCTCTTAGAAAATAATGCTGTCCTCAGCATTGGGGTTAGTTAAACAAATGAAACTGCAATAGAAGGAAGTATCCTTAAACCTTCTTATGATAAGTATGTTAAATGCACCTTGGTGCTTAAACTCTTCTATGCAGATCCATACATGGGCAAGTCACGTACTGCATCGCCATCGGCCTGCACATGTGAATACATCAGCATGTACAAGTCCAACGTAGAGTTGGCCCCTGCCCATTTGGGAAGTAGGTGGTACAGCCACATCATAAGAACTACAAAGGTTACATTTCAGCTAAGTTAGAGCAGATCTCTAGCATTGTGGGATGAGGATATATGTTTGTTATGTACATAGCATGGACACATACGATAAACATGCTGGAGAGGTAATCTAGGTGGTGACACTAGGAGAGAAAGACGAGCGTATCCTAAAGTTGCTGATGGAGGGTCTGGAGATACGTTCGAAATGTGCAAAGGATGATCAATCCGTTGCATGCTAGGGTATGATGTGGTAGTTTGCACTTGAAGTAAATGTCAACGGCCAATAGAATAAAGCTTAAGGTAGTGGGGTTGAGTAGTACAATAGTACAATTCCAGGATAGGTATCAAATAGGAGTTACATGCTAGAAGTTAAAATGTGTCTTGAATAGACACCTAAAACTAGCTTTCCCACATGATCCATACCTGGATCAGGCAGAGGTGACGCCATGGGTTTCATGGAGGTCTCGAACATGGATACAAATCCGTGTTGTCTCAACATAGATAATTGTAGAAAGGCTCACAAAGTACAAGGCAATCACCTTGTAATTCACGACGATTTATTTAAGGCTCACCCGCTCTTGGGCCATGACTATGGCTTAAAATGCGGATGCCAAATCATTTGGAATGCCGTAAACAAGAAAGATGACATCATGACAGAGAAATGTAATGAGTAACATTTCCGGGATGTAGGACAATGTTGGATTATAACCCCCAATGATAGGTAGGTTTACAATATAAGGGCCATATAATAGTGGCTTATTTAGAAGGCACAAGACGGTTAACGGACACGTAAAGGAGTAATTGGATTGGTGACTCTCACGAATATAGATCACAACTAAAGGATGATTTGTATAACGATGTGGCTGATGCATGATATTTAGCAACTGGATAGATAGGTTATTACCTAACATGAAGGGTGGTCATTGCTAATATACAAAGGTAGATTTGCGGTTTGAAAGGAAAGAAGAGCTGAAAAACTCCTTAAAGATTTGGTGCATGGCTTAGGAAGAAGACTTCCATGTCAGAAGACAAGATGGTGAATTGAATTCACCAAGGACATTTTTAATAAATAGATAGATAGGTAGATAGCATTTATATGTCATGCCACATTGGCAGCTGGCCCCCCGAGGACATATGATGGACCCCAGGAGACTTGAACACAATATCTCTGAATAGAGGAGGCCTACCTTGGGGGGTCTTTGGGTGGTACTGTCCTTTGGGACATTCACATAACCCCTTGGAATACGTAAGTTCATTTGTGGACTTAACGCCATTTGGGGATTAAAGGAATGGTTGGAAATACTTTTCCCCAACCATATTTGGATACCCTAGAAGGAGGTGAGTAATCAACAATGGTTGGGTGGCATTGGATTGTACGGGAGAACAACTCTAAAAAAAAAAAAGGTAGATTGTTGTCACTTTGACAGGCGTGTGGTGCAGATAACTACTCATAGGCATATAGGCGGTGAAGTTTGGCACAAAATGATACCAAGGTTTGTACCCAACAAAAGGACTCATTACGTATTTCAGAGTATGTGCCATGATCTAGGGGAAGTGAAAAGGAACAAGACCAATGAGAAGGAATATTGAAGGGTGGTAGGATTAAAGGAATCCAAACCGATGGTCTAGAGGGGTGCTGCATGGCAGTCCCTAGTCGGTTGGACGACAAAGAGATCCTTTCTCTGGGAACTGAGACGAGTCAAGGTTTAGGCACTAGAGTGAGGCAACGTTAATTAGAATTATGTTTATAAAACATTACTTATATAACGTCGAATAAGGTCTAATATAAAGCATATGAATGTAATATGGATTGAATCATGGCAAGGGCCGAAGAAACTGTGTTAACAAGGCATCTGCCAAAGGACAATAATAATTAAAGTTATGGATCGAGGAACGCTGATAACTGGATATTATTATCGTCGCCTAAAGAATATCCAAGGATATAACACATGCTGCTAATCTAGAGAGTTGCCCTGTCGTTAATTAAATTCCGGAATTAGTGCCACCAAGTGAGTTGATGTTATCATAACAAGTTGGCCGGACTTGCTAGATTACGTCGTGTCATCTGGTCGGTTTATTCCTAGGGGATACTAGCTTTATATATGGTTAACAGTTATCCGCTTGACTATGGCAGAGAAAGGTCGACTCCCGTGGCCATGGCAAGAGTGCTTACTCCGGCGGCTATGGCGAGAGAGTTTGCCCCGGCGGCTATGGCGAGAGAGCTTGCTCCGGCGGCTATGGCGAGAGCTTGCTCGGCATGGCTATGGCGAGAGAGCTTGCTCCGGCGGCTATGGCGAGAGAGCTTGCCCTGGCGGAGTTGCTGCCTCCACTTCGTGGGTTTACCAAAGGCACGGCTCTAATTTTAAAATGTAGATGCATTATAAATGTAGATGCCCTTCAAGAAAGAAGTTGGCTTATTGGTGAAGGTGTTGGTTTGGGTGTAGAAGGTCAGGGGTTCAAGACCCCATAGTACCCTTTTATATAAAAGTTGCTATGCAGAGAAATAGAGTACTATATGTGTATAAGAAATATGTGAAACACATATATTACATTCAAGAGAGAGTTTGGTGTGGTGGTAGGCACCTAGGTTTGGAGTTCAGAGGTCATGGGTTCAAATTTGGGTTGAGGCGCCATAAAATATGTATATAAGAAAAATAATAAAAATTTTATACGGCGGAAATACGCGTTTTATACGGTCGGGCGCCGACAGCATTATACGCGTTTCTACCGCGTCTGTGAGTCGATCAAAAGCAAGCGGCGCCCGAGTTGACTTTCGGGGCCCCTCCTTGACCATTTTTCGCCAGCTAACGACTGTCCTAGGGTATTTGGGGTACGCCCGATCCAATGGAGCCATTTCCGCCTTCATCCCAGCTACCTACAAAAGGTTATAGCCCCTCCAAACTTGGGTCCTCCATTAAGCCTCTAACTTCTTTAAACCTAACCGACGAAGCTACGAGTTAGAGTTTGGCTGCTATGATTAGGTCAACCGTAATCATGGCTCGATACCATCAGGACAGCCCCACGAATATATACGACACCCAGCCGTATACATACAGGGACTTTCCCCTCCCATGGCAACCAACTAGCCATGAGCAGGGCCCTCCGTCTATTTCGGGCCATCCATGAAATGATGCCCGAAAGAAGGACACGAAGGGGTCATTCGGCCCACGCCTTCAATGGGACTCCTACGTCGCGGAAGCATGAATACAAGGGTTAGCACACAGCATAAATCATATATAAATAACCACCACGAAGGGTGGCGCATCCATCCAAATACCAACGGCATAGAATATGCATCTAAACCTAAGAAAACACCCAAACCCCAGGTTCTACCCCGACTCAGACTCCAGTGAGGATCGACTGACGGCTGGGCCTCAAGAGATCAGCAGACCGAGTCTTGGCATGGCGTTGGCTGGCATAGAACATCGGCTAGGGTTGACCACTCCATCCGCCCCTCCTGTGCACACTTTGCAGATGGGTCAATTCACGCTATGGCTTTGCTATAGCCTTCCGGAGACGCAGGTTCAAGGTATCACCCTTTGAGCCTACTCCAGGTTCATGACGCCTGGTCCGATGAGGCAGGTCGGGGAAGCGTCCCCTTCCAGAATCACAGTGGTTCCATGGGTGAGCTAGAGAATACGTGCCGCTTACAGCGACCCCCGCATCCGTACCCGACTTACTCACCCTAAATCTACTCAAAGTGCATGGTGCCCCATACGGGTCACACCACTACACCCAGGGAGTGTCAGACCCATACCCGGCCCTCTCCGTGACCGGCTATCAGGCCTAGCCCACTGTAGGAGTCCCAGGAGCCTTGTATGTTCGTGCAGGACCCCACCCCCACTTCACCACTGTGTTCCTTGTCTGGTGCTAAGCCAGTCCATAGCGTCTATGACCCGGTGGGCTCTTGTACACAGGCCACAATTAATGGGACTCTACAGGGCGCTATCTAGGAGCATACTACAATACATGGCTCAGAGGTCTCTACCCCCCGTAATTCCCCCCATTTCAGAGTAATACTAGGCAAAGAGCTAACAATCCATCCTTTCAGAGCAAAACCAGAATCAAATATAAAGAGAACTTACCTTTACAATCAAGGGTTAGTTCCTATGATTGAAACACAGAGAGAACAGAGAAACGAACACAACCAAGGCCCAACAGGGGCGCTACCCTAGAATTCACAACTAAACTACTACCAACCAGTTGTTTCGGCTGGACCCGTTATCGTGGGGTGCTTCCATAGTGTTGTACGAAGGGTGGCAGCAACAGATAGGGGTTGTTTAGTGATTTTGGTGAGGTCAGCAACAGTCCTTGGGCGCTCAGCTGCTCCTTGGACGCTCAACAACAGTCCTTAAGGCCAAGCTCCCTTGCCCAGCAGCTCCTCTCCTCCATCTCCAGCTGCTCCTAATTCGAATTGGGGCACAAAAGCCTAATTTGGGTGTCCAAATTGGAAACCATGCCTTGCCCAATCGATTTGGGCCAAGTGGCACCCCCTTGTTGGTGCTAATTAACTAATTTAGCTTAATTAGGGTAATTAGGCTATATACTTTATAATTATCCACAATGGATTTATTAACATAGCTAAATAAAACCATTGTGGTCGACGCCCACTTAGCCAATTACCCCCTTATGTCCTAGTGACGTGTCGTGCATGCATACGATACCGTATGAATGCCTGGAACGTCACATTCCGTGCATTCATACGGTATAACGTATGCACGACACGCCACCAAGAAAACAATGGCATAATGCACGGCTCTGGGGGAAAGAAAATAGCTCCTGTGAGTGCAGTCAGTATTTCGGAAAACAGTAGTATTATTTTGATCTTTGTGTTTCATTTCTGAATTTACATTGCATATACAGATTTACAGAGATTCTATCACCAAATGTAATACTATTTCAAAAGGTAGATGATTTATGCAAAGTCCGAAAGTGCTTCCATGTAGCTTTGAGAAATCGTATCTGAGAAGGCAAATTGTATGTTAACAGGTCATCTTGAAGACTTGTGATCGGAGATCTATTTCAAATATAATGAGAAGGGGCGTAGAGAAGATGCAGAATGAAGATATGAAGATATGCGGGATCGATCTCTTTACAATATGAAGATCTTTGGATGGTTACATGTCATTCATAAACAAGATCTTGTTTTTTTTTTTTTATGTATTATGAATCTTTGAAGAAGCATGCAATGAGCCATGTTTTAAATGTATGCATAAAAAAAAAAGAGAAGAAGCCGGTAATGCTCTTATTTCTAAGAAACAGATCCTATTAAGTGATCTTTACATGTATTCTTGCTCTTGAATGGATATAAGCCTCGCTTTCGGGTTTGGAAGAATATCAGTTTTATCTCGTTTGGTTTGAGTACTTGTTGTTATTAACCAATTAGGCTTGATCTTTTTATCTCATGTCTTGATTGATATCTATTAAGACTTCCGTGGAATGCAAAGCAAAAGGAAATAGCATTGAGGTTGTTGGTGTAGAGCTCCACTTACGTCAACATCTTTTTGGCACTCCAGGTGGGACGCTTACGTGGGGCTGCCTTATAAGGAATCCATGGAAAAGAAGGCGAATCGGAGGGGTCTGTACAAATGGCGATGATCACCATCATAATTCTGGCAGAATGATAGATATAATTCCAACAGTGCAACCATACCACATTGAAGTCACTTTGCCTTCCCCTGCTCCGATCTTTGATGGAACCAAAAACCCTCAAGACTTTATTACCCAATTTGAGGATTGGTTTGAACAATATGGGAAGAAGAGAGATGGTCCCCGAAAGCATTGTGAAGTTGTTTGGACAAAGGCATGAGAGGAGATGCTAAACAAGTGGTATAGCTATCAAGTAAGCTATGGCAGTTGCCCTTGGGATATTCTTACTCAAAAATTTTTGGATAGATTTGGGGTCGCATCTTCTAAACGTACATTAATTCAGGGGTTACATGCTATGGTAATACGCAGGGGAGAAAGCGTCTCTTCCTTTGTGGAGCGGTTTCATACATATTTAATGAATTGTCAACAAATGGAAGTGCAAACTCCCACGGATTATGTGGTGGAATTTTTTGTGCTTGGTTTAAAGCCGTTGTACAAGGTCTACAAAAAATTATACAAGCTACAACTTGCAGGTCAGCTAGATTTGTTTCATAAAGCATCTTCTATTGCAATAGAAATATCTAAAACTATAGCATTGATGCCAGAAGAGGTTTATACTCCTCAATATGCGGTTCCTGAATGGGAAAATGAGAGAGAGGGGGAAATTTATGTTGTACAGGGTGAGAAGAAAGAAAAGAAAGTTCGATTTAAAGAAGAGATCAAGAAGGAAGTAGCTAAAGCCACTGATAGATTTGAAACAGCATGCAGACGTATCGGAGATATCAAAACGACTTTATCGAGGCTTTAAAATGCAAGCAACAAATGCCACAGTTAATACATGCACCGCTTGCCAAAGGTTAGGACATACTGAAGCTACATGTTGGGGAAGACCTTGCCCAAATTGTAACATAAGAGGTCATTATGGAAAGGAATGTCCAACTTGTGCATTTTGCAAGGAGAAAGGACACACAGAAGAAAAGTGCAGAGAAAAACAAAGGTGCAAGCGCAAGTTCAAGCGCAAACATCAATCTAATAGAACAAAATATGGAGGTTGATCAGGAAGATGAAGTCTTGAACGTGGTTACCAGACAACAGAGCCGTAATCAGCAATGTGAAATGCCTAACCATGATACAGCAAAGAACCAACAGGTGCAGTCAAGAGATACAGTTGTACCACCAGCTAAGCATGCAAAATTTTTCCCTAAAAGTAGTTTGAGAATGGCTGATTCTGCTGCCAAGATCAATATAGACCATTTAAGGAACAACTTACCCATTACGCCCAAGAAAGTAGAAGAAACCGAAGGGCCACATGATTTGGAAAGATTATTGAAGGGCTCAAGTGTGCGTATGGATTTGCTAACTCTGCTCAAAGTTGCCCCTTCGTATAAACAGAAACTGATGGATTTAATGGAGCAGAGTGCTTAAAGTTGTATAAACAGTATGGAAAATGTTGACGAAGAATGTTTAGTGAGTGCTATAATAGTGAATGAAGCTGCAGAAGACCCTGGTATTTTTCAATGTGGAGCTACAGTAAAAGGAAATCATTTGGAAAGAGTTTATGTAGACGGAGGCTCTGGTTCTAATGTCATGCCATACAATGTGATGATACGACTTGGATTAAAAGTAAACCAGTCTACCATGCAGATACTTCGAACATTTTCTGGTCATAAGGTCCAGCCCATTGGAATTGTAATAGACGTAGCAGTGATAGTCGAGGAGATAATGGTGGTGGCAAATTTTGTGGTGGTACCATCTTATGATGACCCAAGTAAGCCCGCAAGCTATGACTTGTTATTAGGCAGAAGATGGATGAAATCAGTTGATGCTAGACCAGTATGGAGTGAAGGCTATTGCAGTATTTCCAACGGAATGAGAGTGTCATATATCTTTAATAGAGAGGGGAAGACGAAAAACGACGACGAAAAGAATGGAGAAGTACTTCTCATAGAAATAGAGGACCTGATGTCATATGAAGGGATGGGCAAATTTACCGTAAATAAAGAGATAGCTCCAACGATGACATCTAATAACATTGATGATCACTTGCTAGTAAACCAGGTTGCAGCAGTAGAAAAGGAAGATGGCACCGAAAAACATGCACATTTATGGTTTGATGGCGGGATCTCTAGAAAGATGCAATTAGCTTGCACGGGAGTTGTACTTAAAAATGAGAGAATGGAAGTGCTTGCAAAAAAAGGAAATATACTCCAAGATTGTACATCCAATGCAGCAGAGTATAGAGCCTTATTGAGCGGCCTAACAATTGCACAAGAATGCGGCATTACACATCTTCATATCAAGGGCGATTCGCAACTTGTTTGCAATCAAGTCCTAGGAGATTACAAAGTTAGAAGTCAACATCTATTGCAGTTGTGGAATGAAGCCCATGCCAGATTAGCTCATTTTGCCTTTTGGGAAATATGTTATATCCCACGTGAACAAAATTCAGAAGCTGACACATTATGCAAGGCTGCCTTATTTGAATACCTTTGTGAGGGAGCTATCAAAGAAGAGGATATAGAGGAAGAACAATTGAAAGAGCTGCACCCGATTTTGATTGTGGATGTGGCAAGGGAAGAACAGACCTGCGATATCATCATCATGAAGAATGGCAAAGAAAGGAGACTGGTATTGGGAGGTTTGGCTAATATACAAGAAAGGGACAAGCTTGCTCAGCTATTTTAAGAACATTCAGAGGTATTTGCATATGATTATTCTGAAATGAAAGGTATATCTAGAGAAATATGTGAATTTGAGATTAAATTAAAACCAGGGTTAGGCCGGTACAATAGAAACTGCGAAGAATAAATCCAGCTTTACTAATGCTGGTGCAAGAGGAAATTCAGAAAATGTTGCAAGCTGGACTAATCTATGAAATACAGAATCCATCTTGGGTGTCGTGTATAGTGCCAGTTCTCAAAAAAAATGGAAAATTGAGAATTTGCGTTGATTATCAAGAACTAAACAAAGCTACGCTTAAAGACTGCTACCCTTTACCATTTCAAGAAGAGATTTTGCATATGGTGGCAGGTAAGGATGTGTATTCGTTTATGGATGGCTTTTCTGGATTCAACCAAGTTTACATTAAAGAAGCTGACCAGTCCAAAACCTCATTTATAACGCCATGGGGCACGTACGCAATGAAAAGGATGCCATTCGGCCTTATGAATGCCCCTGCCACGTTTCAGAGAGCTATGAATAGAGTCTTTAAGGACATCCCATTGGATTTACTTAGGATTTTCTTGGATGATTTATGCTTGGCGACTTCCAGAGAAGAGTATATTTTTCACCTTCAACAGATTTGTGAACTCTGTAAAAGGTTTGAGGTATGCCTAAACCCTTCCAAGTGTATTTTCTTCACTAACAAAGGAGTACTTTTGGGGCATGAAGTTTCGACCAAGGGCATACAGATTGCTGAGGATAAGCTAAAGATAATACGGTCCCTGTAACCGCCAAGGACTTTGAAAGCAGTAAAAAGTCTTATTGGGATGGTGAGTTTCACAAGGATGCATATTCCAAACATGTCTCATATTCTAAGTCCCATTACCAAGTTGACTAGACAGGGGCATGTTCCAAAAGGACAAGGTAAATTATGAGCAGTGGACAGTTACTAGTATCACCCAAAGAGCAGCCTTATACAGCTTATATTACCGTTACAGAATGGGCCATCGGAATTGCATTATGCCAATCAGAAGGAATAATTACGTATACTGGGAGACAATGGTCAATTATAGAGGAGAGATATCCTAAAATGGAAAAATATGCAGCAGCGCTTATACATCTTGTGGATAAATGTGGCCACTATTTTGTGAATTTGCATGTTACAGTTTATATGAAGCAAAATCCCATGCCCTTGCTTTTTGGTAAATGCATACAAATGGGCGGTGAGGTTGCAGGAGTATCAGTTGGAAGTGAAACTATACGACGGAGCTCGGAATCCAAGTAAGTATTTGCCGTATGCTTTTTTCTGTTTTGATTTGCATAAAGGAGATGCAGATGGCATCCTCATACAACAAGTGAAAGCGAGCCATTGGATAGTCATGGGGATATGACATTGTTAAACACAGCAGATGAATATAGTTTGTACATTGGTAAACAGAATTCATGGATGATGCCAATAAAGGCATATTTGGAAGATCAAACTCTGCCTGCAGGACTATCAGCAAAAGCCTTAAGGAGGTTCAAGACAAACTGCCTTTCATACATATTGGTCGGGGATATATTATGTCGCAAAACTATGGAAGGGATATTGCTTCGATGTTTGGACGAGGAAGAACAAATGATGGCTTTGGAAAACTGTCATAATGGCGTTTGTGGCGGGCATATGGCAGGAAGGGCTACTTGGAAAAAAATACTGCGAGCAGGGTACTTTTGGCCCACCCTTCATCAAGATTGCCAAGAGTATGTTAAACGATGCCATGAATGCCAGATATTTGGGATCGGGAAATTCCATCCAGGAGAACTTGGGGCAGTGGACACATTTGGACCTTTTGAGATATGGGGGCTAGATTACGTAGGGCCAATCGATCCACCCTCCACAGCTCAACATGAATACATTCTAGTCGCAACTGATCTGTTTACCAAATGGGCGGAAGCAATCCCACTAAGGAAAGCTACAACAGAAAATACTGTTGGATTTATATTTACTCACTTGTGTTGCAGATTTGGAATACCAAAGAAGATATTAATAGATCGTGGTACTCACTTCATTAATGCTGTGATACATGATTTAACGGACAAGATGAGAATTAAGCATGTGAAAAGTTCATCATATTACCCAGAAGGTAATGGGCAGGCTGAATCAACCAATAAGGTGTTAGTCGGTATCCTAAAGAAGACCATAAATGCATCTAAAAGGGATTGGCATGTGAAGCTGAACATGGCATTGTGGGCGTATAGAACTACTTGGAAACAGCTACAGGTTATTCCCCGTTCAGGTTAGTTTATGGGACGGAAGCATTATTGCCAATAGAAATCGAATTACCTTCCTTGAAATATGCTATAGAAATGGAAGTGATGGTAGAAGATCCTTTAAGAGCAAGACTTGATCAGATAATGCAACTCGATGAAGATAGATGGTTAGGTGAGATGAACTTGCAAATCAAGAAAGCAAAGGACAAGGCATATTTTCAGAGAAAACAGAATCTGCAAGGGGAATTAGTACTGAAGTGGAACAGGGAGCAAAAAGTCAAGAAGTTTCAACCCCGTTGGGAAGGACCGTTTTTTGTGGCACACAAAGCAGGGCAGCATTCATATTGGTTGCAGAGGAGTGATTTAAGCATGTTGCCAAATCCGGTGAATCTCAAATACCTCAAGAAATACTGGCCTTGAATCACAGAGCGCCACAGCTCGGCATTTGGGGCATATAGTAAGTTAGTTATTTTCGTCGTAGTAGAAACAATAGTCTTAAAGAGTCTTGTCTCAAGTCTTGATGTAGGGATATAGAATTTTAGGACCAAGTTCCGGTAGTAGTTGCCACATTTTACGGATAGTTAGTCATCTAAAAACCTTATTGCTGTTAGAGACATAGCTATAGCTACAGTATAGTATGATAGTGTGTCCTAGTAGATGGAATGTAACAAACCTTGAGGATGAGATTATTTTTTGACCAAACTAATGTTCGCGCTTGAGGGTAATTGCCATTTGCAGGATTTATATGTTACAGGTTGGCTGCACAAAGTTCCAAAAGTTCTAGGTTGGGAGAGCACCATTTTTTAGCGTCATAAAACTTGTGATCTGGTCTGTATACCAGTGTGCCATCTGTTATCTGCATGTGTTGGTCTGCATACCAGCATATCTTTCATGTATATTTTGCCATTTGTCATCCATGTGTTCCAATCTGCGTACCAGCACTGTCGCTGTGTATATTCCGCCATCTGTCATCTACATATTCTGGTCTGCATACCAGCATATGTTTTATCCATGCCTTGCTACTGTACTTCTCCATATATTCCATTTTCTACTCTATCCATCATGTTTTCATCATACTGGCATGTATACCAGTGTGCTGCATAGTATACGGTCTACACCTCCTATTCTGCAATAGCTTGTCCACATGTTCTGGCCCCCACGCTTGTGAGGCCCCAATACTTGCCCAAATTTGTGAGATGCAATCCACCTTCATTTTTGTTAGCCTTGCAATATATCAACGGAGCTGACTCTCTATATGCCATAATTCCCAAAAAAACTCTAGCAGCGGATACATGTCTATTCTCAGAAATGCATGTCTGGTGGGGGCTGATGGGACCAGCCCTGTATTTTTTGGGGCATAATGTTGACCCACGAGGGGTCAACATAATATATTTGGAGTCCACATCCATCTCTCAGAGGAATTTATATTTCAAAGTCATTCACCACAACTTGGCATCAAGTTCCCTCATTCTTGTCTTATGCAAGTAGTCCAGGAGTTACCCAAGGTGTCTAAGTACAGACCCCATCTATTAGAAATTTCGTTACTTTCTCAAGTTCATAGTGCAAGCCTTCCACTCGTCTTCTCCAGGGTAAAACAGAGGCTTATCTGAAGTACAAGCAGCAAGAATTGATTTGGAGGATACCAACTAACTCTTAAAGATTTTCTTCAACAACACATCCATCCAGAAGATAACTCAAGAAGTCGACAAATATCTGGAGCTATTAAGTTCGTGAATTATTTCTTAAGTTCGTGAATTACTTCTGAAGGAGAACAAGTATGGTTGTGAGGTCATTTTTGAGTCCGTGCTGATTAGGCAATCTACATATGTTCATGACCTTCTGTCTCTTCTTGTCTGCTTTATCTTCCGAAAAGAATTTATGCCTCATCCCTCAATTGACCCGTCTTCATCCCTCCATTGACCAGCAATAAATGAGTTCCTAAGGATATTGCCCTTGTATCCCCTTTTCTTGCAAGAAAGTCACGTTATTCTGCAAAAGGAAAATATCCATCACTCCTTACCCATACGAGTATCAACATTGAGTCACAATGAAATGAACATGAAAAAGAAAAGAAGAGGAAGGAAACTTCCAGCCTGATAATGGAGTGTGCCCTTGACATATATTTTGGGGCAATAATTAACACTGGAGGGACTGCGATTTTCACATCATGCAGATTCATTTTTCTTCTCTATATTCTCTTCAAGGCCCTTTAGTTGCACCATACCCATGTGATTGCCATTTGCTATCCCCATCTGCCATATCGCCCTATGGGTTTTCTCATGTTTTTTATTTTCTTTTATCCCATTGTTACATATGTAGAAGGTCGAGTCAGCATGGGCCAAGAATGGTCTCAAACCATTGCCTTCAAACCCTAATGCCATGCCCGAAGCTGCGATGCTGAAAATGGAAAACATATCAGATCTATGCTATCTCGGTGGTTCACGGCGGTTCTGCAAGGAATTTCGGCAATGATGGAGGCACCGAACATAAGAATCAGCGAATTCCAAGCCTGGAAGTATAAGAGGAAGAAAACAATGGCATAATGCACGGCTGGGGAAAGAAAATAGCTCTGTGAGTGCAACAAGTATTTCGGGAAAAATGTAGTATTATTTTGATCTTTGTGTTTCATTTCTGAATTTACATTGCATATACAGATTTCTGAGAGATTCTATCGGCCTGAACAGTGAGAATACTATTTCAAAAGGTAGATGATTTATGCAAAGTCCGAAAGTGCTTCCATGTAGCTTTGAGAAATCGTTATCTGAGAAAAGAAAGTGTATGTTAACAGGTCATCTTGAATGCTTGTGATCGGGAGATCCATTTCAAATATATGAGTATGGGCGATTAGAAGATCACGGAATGAAGATATGAAGATATGCAGGAGGATCGATCTCTTTACAATATGAAGATCTTTGGATGGTTACATGTCATTCATAAACAAGATGCTGTTTTTTTTTTTTATGTATTATGAATGCTGAAGAAGCATGCAGTGAGCCATGTTTTAAATGTATGCATAAAAAAAAAGAGAAGAAGCTGGTAATGCTCTTATTTCTAAGAAACAGATCCTATTAAGTGATCTTTACATGTATTCTTGCTCTTGAATGGATATAAGCCTCTGCTCTGGTTTGGAAGAATATCAGTTTTATCTCGTTTGGTTTGAGTACTTGTTGTTATTAACCAATTAGGCTTGATCTTTTTATCTCATGTACTGATTGATATCTATTAAGACTTCCGTGGAATGCAAAGCAAAAGGAAATAGCATTGAGGTTGTTGGTGTAGAGCTCCACTTACGTCAACAATTTGCAATTTGTAGGCTTACTTCAACATAAGTCACCTATTTTGTCCTCTTGTATTTATTCCAAGTTATACAATATCCTAGAAAGTGAACCGATGTAGAAATTTGAGTCATCTTTCCATAAATCAAGTGACAAATGATCATAGGCATGATCACCATGCCCATGAGTCAAAGCTCCTGTCAAACTGCTCTTCAAACGATCACCTCTCCATACAAATTTTGCTAGATGATGACTTCTAGGCACTAAATTCTTAATCTGATCCATCTTATCATGTATTATGCATAGATGATTTTCAGGAGACCGTTGTGACAATGCTCTCCAATGCCAGTACTGACTTCTGCAAGAACATTGCTCTAGCATATGAGGCCAACGTTGAATTGCAAGATTTCGTCTCTCTCGTGTATCTTTTGTTTTTTTCCAGCTTCTGCTTAATTACAACGCAGATGTTGCATTTAGAGAAGGCTGTATTTTTGCAATGCTAACATCTATAAATTCTCTTTTCCATATACTATAAAAAGAGTTCAAGACTACAGTTGTTCCTGTAAGCTCTTCAACCACTGCACCAACATCTTTATGTATAAGCTTCTTATTAAGAATGGAAGGAAGCTTGCGTCGCCTGCTACAGTCGCATGCCCTGCCCCGGTTGCCTCACCTTCTGCTGCTCGTGCATCTAATGCTGCTTCCACTTCTACCATCCCCCCTTCTACTTCTAACACTGAATCTGCAGCTGTAGCCCCTGTCAACAAATAGGAATTGTGCCTCCGCATAGTCTTCTGGAATTCCCATGGCGGAAGGGAGATAGCCTCAATCTGTTGCCGCAAATATGGACCTTATCTTGCTCATGGAAACATGGGAGCATGTAGGACCCCGACTTGCCAGGATACCAGCGCTACTCAGTATTCAATAAATGCACAGGGAAGCGAGGGCATGGGGGTTGCCTGCTACTACCAGATGGCCCTGGCAAAGTCAATCTCTCTATTCAAGATGGATAGGCATAATCGGTACCTGTGGGTGCGCATGCAAAACTGCAATAGCAGACCTCTCTTTGTAGCAGCCTGCTACTTCCCATATGCAGAGAGCAAGTTTTACCACATCCACGTGGATGTGGATAGGCTGGACCACTATGTCGGTCTATATGATGCCATATAGCAGCACAAGCAGTTGGGCAGTGTCATACTCCTCGGAGACTTCAATGCACGTACTGGGATAGAATAGCCCATGAGATTTGACCCATTGACTGATGATGTGTTGCAGTTGCGTCCTGCAGAAGAAGTTTGGCCATAGGCATCAGATGACAATCAGGTCACCGCTATGGTAGGCAGTTGCTTTTGCTCTGTGGTATCTTTGTCTGTGGTATCTTTGACATGGTAATTTGTTATGGACTGGCACAGTGGCCGTCCTCCCGCAAGAGCACTTGCAGACAAAAAAAACCAGGGGGGTGGATCTAATGTGGTGAACTATGTGCTGGTGCCTGAGCAGGATATGCATGTTGTCAAGCACTTTCAGGTGGGAACAAATAATAGGGATGAAGAGGTCGACTCAAACCACCTACCACTTTACTTGTAGTTGGTTTGGCAGGTTGTGCGAACCCCCTGTGTGACAACTCCTCGCATACCTCAGCTACGATTGGATTATGAACATGCATGGGCTTATACCCAGATGCTCATGGATGACCTGGCAGGAACTTTGCAACACCCTACACAAGAGCAACAGCTGATTGACGTGCTTAGGACTGCTGTGGAAAGATGTTTTGGACGGACCTCTGGGGCCACAACCTTCCCACGCAATCAGTGATTTGATGCGGAGTGCAAGGAATACAAACGCTGGCTCCACCAGGTCATAGAGCCCGCTCTACGTCCACAAGCGGTCAGACAGTACCACGTGTTCCTTAAAAATAAAAAAGCCAGGTACATCGCAGCACATCAGAGGGAAATGTTCTACCTTCTAGACCATCATCCCAGGACCTTCTGGCAAAGGGTTCTTAGAAAGCCAGTACAGCCCACATGGAACATCACTCCCGAACAATGGAATCAATATTTACGACAGCTATACGACCCTCAGGTTGCACAAGCAACATTACCCTTGCAAGAAGACCCATTGCTGGAAATCACAAAGTCAGACGTGGAACAAGGTTTACAATGTCTTGCCAGTGGAAAAGCGCCAGATTTGGATGGTATAGAAGCAAAATTGCTGAAGTGGGCAGGACCGTCCATAATGCTGGTGCCGACTGCCTTATTCAACAAGGCATTATAAGAAGGCTTCCTAGCATAGTGGACCAATAGTAGAGCTGTTCCTATCTATAAGGCAGGTGACCCACACTGCCCAGCCAATTACCGAACAATCATGGTCAGTTTGATATTTGCCTCGAGCAGTAGTTGACGGGCTAAGCAGAGGCAACAGAGGTGCGAGCCCTTACCCATGCAGGATTTAGGCCCTGGCATTCAACCATTGACCAGATCTTCACATTGCTGACTCTGGTTGAAGATAGCAAGAACCGTCAGCAGGACCTATATTGTTGCTTTGTGGACTTTGCGAAGGCCTTTGACACTGTGCCTCGGGAAAAGCTATGGGCTAGGGGTTCCGGTAGACTTGCAGAATGCAGTGTACAGGCTATATGAAAAATGCCTAGGCCAGTTGCAGTCGACAAGCCAACCATTCCATAGCAGTATCAGGGTCCGTCAATGATGCCCTCTCTCTCCTACATTGTTTGGGCGTTACATTGATCAGTTGAAGGACTGGTTTGCTGACAATGGGGCGATGGAGCTCACCTTCTGCACCATATTTTCAGGCAGCTAATATATGCTGATGATGTGGACCTCCTAGCTTACACTCTGGCAGACATGCAGTGTCATCTCAATGCTCTGGACACATTCTGCCAGGCAACTAATATGCTCTAGCCAAGACTAAGGTGGTCCTCATATCATCCTCACGCCAGCCGAGGGCCCCCATCTTCAGTTACCAAGGACAAAATATGGAAGTGGCACCCATCTACAAATATTTGGAAGTGGAATTTCCTTACTATACACTGGGACACATTCATACGATCCAAGTGGGAAAAGCTAACCCGCAACCATCCAAACCAAAGAACATGTGTTAGTACAGATGCATGGAATGGGAAGACAGGTGTCAATGCTTTTTATGAAACCCCCCTTGTTATCGCTGTCATGAATATCCAAGAGTATTTTAAGGTAGTCCTAGTGGATCATGCTAGTGTGCTAAATTATGTCTTCAAATTACAATCCCACCATCTTAATGCCATGCAACATAATATGTCATAAAAAACCAGTTATTGATCCACCTCAATTCCAGCTCAATAAAAGCTTTAACTCGTTACTATCAAATTCTTCTAAAAAACCTTATCTAAATGCATCAGCAAAGGTATTAATTTACAGCCATCAGGATATCCAGCCAGGGCGGTTTGTGTCTTCTGTGTATAAATTGCTTGTGCATTCTGAAATCCTGCCTCCATCTAATAGATGGCATCTTCAGGTCCCTCAGCCACAATGGAAAAGTGTTTGGATATGGGTATGGGATAAGCTGCTTCACCCCAAAGTAGTAGTTTTGTGGTGGCAAGTGATCCATAGATGCCTCAGAGTCAACAGGTTAGTCCATAAAATGGATAATCGGATTTCAGAGCTCTGCCCTTTATGCCAGCAAAGGGTTGAGAGTATTGAGCATTGTTTTTTCTTGTGTGAGAGGCTTCGGCAGGCATGGTCTTGGTTGTTGACCCTTTTTGGCACGTCTCGATCTAGCCAGCAAATTTTGCTTGCTATCTATCCTGATGCTTGGCCCAAACAACGGAAACGAGCTTTTCATCTCGCATGTGGCTGGCTTTTATGGTCAATCTGGAAGAGAAGGAGGTTGTTTATCTTTAAGGGCATAGATACTGCAGATGAGGTTGTTCTTCAGTGGGCGCAAGATAAAATTGTTATGGCTTACAATTGTTCTTCTCTTGATCAAGAGAAGAAAGTACTGATCTGGCATACTTACCTTCAGATTCATTCTTTTGCATAGGCAGGTGGTTGTGCTCAGTTGGATCGGTTTGTCCACTGGGGTTATAATCCTGTCTTTGCATTTATGTTGCTCTGGTTTCTAGTTGGTGAATAAAGCTTGACGTCCTTCAAAAAAAAAAATTTAATTTACAAATAGCCATAGACATAGTATTTCATTAATCTTTTTCATTCCTAAGTTTATTATTGTTTAACAAGCCATGTCTCAGAACATTCTGATTAACAATAAGTTCTACAAGTAATATCTAGCATTAAAAAGTCCCGTGAAGCCTAAATTCTAAACCCTTGAATTAATACACCTCCTTCCATGAACTTCACACAATTCCATACAATATTCTATAACCCCTGGCCAATCCATTAATACCACCATGTCTAACCTGATTATCGTCTAGGAGAGGTTCAAGTTCCTCTTCAATTTCCATGTAATTTGAATCTTCTATTTCTTCAGGCCCGTGTTCCATTCTTTTCAGTTCCTTAATGCTCTTAAGAATCCGATTAGCCTGTATATGGTCTTATCTATTCCTAAGAAAATTGTTGAACCACAAGTGGTTCAACATATTTTTGTAGACCATTTGAGCATATTTGAGGCATATAATAATGGTTAGGTTTTAAGGGCGTGGATTAAGTGGTGGAAGCGGATGGTTAAGATGAAGAGGCAAAATTGATGGTTGTGATGAAGAGGTGAAAAACGATGGTGGGGATTAACAATGTAAAGCATAAATAATTTGAGGAGATACAAGCTCCTCCTCTTCCCTTCACGGTCTTCATTGGGGCATAGTGGCAATGCTCATATGAGGAGGGTGGCAGCCTCCTCATCCTTATGTTGAAGGCTCTTGCAAGAGAGTTTCCTGTTGTATTTGTATTTAGTTCCTTTTAATGGAAGATAAATCTTGTTGCAAGTCTTGAATTTTGGCTATGGTATTCAAATAAAATTATATGAGGGAACCAGGTTCAACATTATGGCACTCCTGGTGGGACTCTATGCTTATGAGCAGAACCTTATTCCCCAAAAGAGCAGAGTCTGTATCAGAAATCAGAATATCAGAGTGCTTATTCTTATCAAGGTGTTGGCTTTGCAACAAATCTCACAGATATCGAGTGCTTTATGAAGATATTTCTATCAATGTGTTGGCTTCTTGCAGCAATGCTGTTAATCACAAGGGAAAGTCCCCTCGGTAGCAGACCAGTGGCTCGGTGCAGGAGAGATCTATATGCAGAATTACTGAAGAATATGCATTATTCTTGTTCTCTGTTCCAGAAGACTCAAACGGATGTAGCCTAGCCAATTTTTTTTTCTCCATTCCTTCTGCACCATTGTCTTCTATCTCTGATAACTTACAATCATTGCCTCCCCGAAATCCAGAAGGCCAGCACTTATTTTTCGTGATGCACTGATCCAAAGACCTGAATCCGCTACTACAATGTGAGTTTTTAAAGTGCCTCCTAGGCACTGGAAGGTTTAACGTGTATTCCAACACAATGTGAGTTTTTAAGGTGCCTCCTAGGCACCGGAGTTTTGGTTTAGGTGTGACTCCAACACCCTTGTGCCAAAAAGACCGTGGGACCATAGCTTCGATCCAATAGAGAGTGGGTGCCCCAAAAATAATTGGTTATATAATTTCAAGAGGCAATGGTCGTGGAAAACTAGAAGAGGCAATGCCCTTCTTTCTCTGAGTTCCCAGACATCATCTGAGGCCTGCTGAGTCCTGGAAGTTCCTGAGGCCTAGCGGTGGGTCGCCTGGAGGTATTCTTGTCTTGCTCTTTTAGGCTTTTGCAAAGGTTTATATTAGGCAGGTTGCTGCACTCCCTGCAGTAGGAGAAGGCCCGCACTCCCTGTGGGTTGCTTATGGCACTCCAAGTGCTGAGATCAGCTTAGACCTGTTCTTTGCAGACCAGCCTCTGTGCTGCTTGATATGATTGCCTTTGGAGCAGAAATAAAGTCCTTCCCCTTTCCCAGCTAGGGGGAGATTAGGATCGAAGGATAACTCACGACTGGATAGTATGGGCTAAGGAAGAGATTAAACCAGGAAGTCTTGGGCGGGAGACCAGACTTGCTTAACAGTTGCTCACTCATTCCATGTTCTTGCGTTCCAGGGGGAACCTGAACTAGGAACCTCGAGTGAGTTGATCTTCTTGAAGTTGAAGTATATGTGGGCAGGTGTAGCAGCATTGGAGAGTGAGTGGACACCCCTTCTGGGGCAGGCTTGTGTGATGTGCTTCTTTGCTAGAAGAAGGTGCAGACATCCCGTAGTACAGAAATGGAAGGGAGAACCACTTATAGTATAGCAAGGTAGCATGATAGTCCATGCCAAGTTAACGCGCAGGATGATATTTGCCTCTGGGTGCTCTTCAACTGTCTGTATCTTTCGGTTACAAGCTTCAGATGGCTTTAACTTCGGACCATACAGTAATCTTTACCATTTGTCCAGCTGAAAGGATTGATGCTTATCCATGGATCTGTAGTCTCGGATTAATGGGTAGACCATTGTATGTAAAGTTATATCCGGCCTATTGTGGAGCCATTCCAAATAAGGTCTTGTACCCTTTTTTTTTCGTTTAATAAAATCAAAATATCTTGCATCCAAAAAAAAAAAAAAAAAAACTAGAAAAGGCAACGATAAAAAAAATGAAATCTTTAGGGTTAGGGCATGCAACAAGCTGGAGCAGAAATGCATCAGAAATATCAGAATGCAGGCGGTTTGTTACTGCAAACCCGCAAAGAGAGTGTGCCTGGTCTGATGTGCTAGGGTTAGGGCAAGAATAGAAGCTATGTTTACAGCAGCAAAATATGGCCGCTTTTGGATATCAATAGCTTGGCGGCAATTTGCTTTATAGATAGGCAGAGTCGGAAAAAGCTAAGAATCCGGCAAGCATTTGGCAGCACAGATTCCAGCAAGCATTTTAGAAGGTTTGAGGCAGATCTAAAAAGGTAGGTTCTGAACATGCTAGTTTTGGGCAGTTCGAAAAGCTCAGGCAACTTCAGATGTATCGTAGTAGCGGATTCAGGTCTTTGAATCAGTGCATTACGAAAAATAAGTGCTGGCCTTCTGGATTTCGGGGAAGCAATGATTGTAAGTTATCAGAGATAGAAGACAATGGTGCAGAAGAAATGGAGAAAAAAAAATCGGCTAGGCTACATCCGTTTGAGTCTTCTGGAACAGAGAACAAGAATAATGCATATTCTTCAGTGATTCTGCATATAGATCTCTCCTGCACCGAGCCACTAGTCTGCTACCGAGGGGACTTTCCCTTGTGATTAACAGCATTGCTGCAAGAAGCCAACACATTGATGGAAATATCTTCATAAAGCACTCGATACTTGTGATATTTGTTGCAAAGCCAACACCTTGATAAAAATAAGCACTCTGATATTCTGATATTCTGATACAGACTCTGCTCTTTTGGGGACTCTTTTGGGGAATAAGGTTCTGCTCATAAGCACAGAGTCCCATCAGGAGTGCCATAATGTTAAACCTGGTTCCCCATCCAGGCCAACACTCATAAAATCACATCTCAAGAATCAAAAGATCAATGGAATATTAATTGGATAAGACAATAAAATTTGCACAATGAGAAATGTTTTTTCAATAAAAACATGATCAAGATACAACAGAAAAAACCCCTTACAAGGGACCTTCAATCAAATGAAGAGGAGGCTGCCACCCTCCTCTTAGAGCACTGCCACTACTCCATTTCTAAACGTGAAGGAAGAGGACAAGAATAAATCTCCTCAAAATGTTTATAGTTTTCACAATAAAATCTGAGCTCTCCAATATCCACCTCTTTATCAAGACCATTGGAAGCACCTCTTCATCTTCTCCCTTCAATTCTTCACCTCTTCATCTCCACCATACAATACCCCATTATAATATTTTAACATTGCCCCAAATTACATTTTTTAACCATTGCCCCAAATAATATCTTCTCAATCGCCACACACACATGTTGGACCACTTGGGGTGCAAATTTTTCTAGGGCTTTTTTGCTTGGGCATTTTGTTCTTTTTCTACCATTTCGATACTAATAAGAAGACAAACGAAATTATAGACTACAACTTGCTCATATTGGACACAAAACTTGCTCATAGTCTAATTGAATGGGAATGGGCACTTGTGTGTATGACAAGTTTTGTATCCGTGGTACACTTTGGAAGACAATAGTATATCATAGCATTGCATAATGATATACAATGTGGTTGTTCTTTGCAGTATGCACAAGTGACTGAGCCATGTGCATCACATATAGGACCAACATCTGGTCTAACATGAATACTACCACTCCACTGCAAGGAATTATGCTCACCTTTACTAAGAAAGTAATCACAACATGGATTCTGACATTGAAGGTAGCCACCACAATATGCAAGTCTCACAGTACCTTCAAGTGCAGGAGTGTTAGTGTGATTGTAAGTTGTCCACATATGTGGATCTTGATTTTGTAATTCACCCACGAAAGGCATTGGAAAGGCATTGTCATTTCCTGTTCTCTTCCCCACCCTCTTACTGTGACGCGACTTTCCATGAAGGAACAAACTGAAAGAATGGACAAGGATAGCCGGAACACATGGATATTTGATTTTAAAAAACCGTTAAGCAAGTCATTAATTGGATTCCTTTAAAATAATATACCCGTTGCAGCGGAGAAATATGCCAACCAACATTCATTTTTTAACGTTATAATAACGTACATTTGTAATAATAACGTACATTTGTACATTTTTAACGTTCGTTAACATTTGTTAACCTTGTTCAAGCCATAGGCACCATACATGTTTAACATTTTTAATGTTAACCGTAGTATTAACAGTAGTTATATTTTTAAGGTTAAACGTTACATTTTTGGGTTGCCCCTAAGGGGGCAAACCCTCGTTAATGTGGGGTTTGCAGCATATTCAGGTATATGCCAGCATATGCTTAGAATATCTTTGGTGGCTAAAACCGGCTACATTTGCCGATGTAAATTGGCGGTCGACTCTGTTTCCGAGATAACGACCGGAGACTGGAGATTGGAGATGGAGGGGTTATCACGGCAGTAGAATAGCTCGTTTGGGATGGATGGAGCGCCCTCGCATGTAACAGGTAGTGAATGTGCCTTGATGAGTTAGCAGTAAGCCTGGTCTCACTATTGGCGACTGCTGGCATCATGTCCCAAGCAGTCTCCTTATATGTCATGGTCTCACTATTGGCGACTGCTGGCATCATGTCCCAAGCAGTCTCCTTATATTCATGTGTATCACAGTAGCTTGCCTGTGTCTATAGGCAGTTACAAAAACCCTACTAGCTTGCTTGTGTCTATAGGCAGTTACAAAAAACCTACGTTGAATTTGATTGTAATATTTAGTATTGATGCATGTCAGATGATAGAGGTGTATCATCATCAAGAGAACTGTCCCGACTAGTAGGAGTACAAAAGGCCCCATACTTTAGAGAATCTCTTACTGGAGAAACAACAATCAGAGGTTTTGACCAAGAGCAGCATTTCATAGATTAAGTATGTCCTTGATTGGTTTTCTTTCACGTCCACTATTTCACTCATTTGCAGCAAGGGAATGGATGGTTGGAGCTATTCACAAATATTGTGTTTTCATTTTCCATGATTTTACTTGTATGTCTCCTCTTGGAACAATCTCTCCAAGTAAGTATCCTTCCTATTGTTTACTTGTGCAGTAACTATCCTCCATTCCCAGTACCTTTAACCGATGAGCATTATAGGCTAATATGAAGATGCATTACAGCAAACACATGTAAATCCTCACTTAGAGCAGGAGAAATAGAAAGCTTTTTCATCCAATGCCCCATGTTCTTGTAGTTCCTAAACTCGAGCTTAACTATTAGAATGGATGTTCTGGAATCAAACCATGCCTACGATATGATATAATATATCATGCCTGATAAGCTTGTTCATGTCTTTTTTGAGTCAAACTTTAATCCGGGCTTGCTGCATCAATATTACAATGATAAGGAGGCAACTGTTTTAAACTAAATATCATCAAATATGCTCATTGACAAACCTGTTCCAGTACATATACCATCAAGTGCTGCTTTTTCATGATGTTTTATCAGTAAACATACAGAAAAGTAAATATGCACTATGTTTCTTCCTAATATTTCATAATTTTGCATAATTTATATCTACTAGCATGCTTCTGCTATATTTAGATGCGTATTTGACTGACAAATATGGCCAGCTCCAATTTACATCATAAATGTTTGTCCAATTCATTAAGTATAGATGAATATATTCATGGGATTTGCGGCAACTGCCTTCCCATATGCAGGTAAGAGGTAAGATATTGTCCTTTCTGAGGAAGAAAATATACAAGATAAAGATCGCAAGCAAGCAAAGTATGCCAAGCCTGTTCCATTACTGCTATTAAAGAGGGATGTTAAAGTTAGGCAAGAATTTGCAACTATATGATACCAATAATGCATCCACTTTTTGCAATTTTTTGATAGTGTGGCTTATTGTTCTATATAATACTTTTGATGATCCTCACATCAATTTAAAGAGATCATCCTCGCCCGGACCACGAAGTGACAAATTAGCGAGCAAAAGGATCTACCTTTTTCTTAATCCATGAAGGTCACGGAATAGTTGTGCCCAAAAAAGCTTTGTTGCCAATTGGGCTCATTGTAATCTGCCTCATTCAAGTAGGCTCCAGATTCAGGTGTCAAATTCCTCAATGATGCATTGATGCTGCTAAGTTTCTTAATGTAAGCTCTAGACTGCGCACCACTAGAATTCTGCGGGAACTCAATCCTGAAGCTAAGTTCCCACAATGCCTTACGCCATGGAGGATTTACAGCATCATTTCTGTATTGTGTTACGTTGCCACCTGCCACCATAAGGCCAGTGACACGATTTGATCCATTCCTTAGACCATCCATGAAGATTTGGGTCAGAGTTGCAGGCTTCTCTAGGGGAGGGTGGCCATTGGCTGCTCACTTAAGGGCGTAAACAGAATGGCAGCCATGTGCACACCTGAAATGTTATGCATGCTACATGGTAGCGTGCCCAACGAGATAACCTACAATACAGGCCTAAAAACATGCCAAGTACATAATGCCACCTCAAGCTATAAGGTGTCAAAGAAGTGGGAGTAGTGGTACCACCAGGGCTAAGGTGGTAGCCCCCTAGGATACTAGGCAGCCCATTGAAGGCTACAATGACAAAATTGAAGAGAACCAGCTTTTTTTTAACAGCAATCATGATCAAAAATTGTTAAGCATTCTTGTATTAAAGCAAATCCACAAAGTTCCCACTGTTTTACATCTCAACCAGAGCAAAAACAATCTGGTTGTACAGCAGAAATGTTCCAATTGTTAAAAGCATTAGAAAAGTCTAAAAAATGTCAAATATAGTACATATTCCATTGATTGGGTTGAAGAGCAATTACGGTGCTGCTTCCACAAGAAGAAATGGTGTCATAACCTGCAGCACACCTCAGATACATTACTTGGATGGCACACAGTCCAAGCATACAAATACATTTACGTAACCTATAACTTATAAAAGAAATTAATGTAACAAAACAAAGTTAATTAAGAAATCAAAACTAAGATAACTAAATGCACTAAAATTAATTTCTTAATCAAAGAAATTTTCTTAATCAAAATTAAGAAATTAATGTAACATTTCTATTTCTGCTGGCCTGCACTGGACCCATCTGAATGAAACAATTCATCATCTGTGCACACTTCCTTCAAACTAATGCCGTGGAATAGGACACTTCCTCTATGCAACATCTTAATTGAAACTTATGGCAGTCAATTTTCCCTGCATGACATGGAGGATGGCACCTAAATAAAAGAACATCCAGTCCAGTCTCATAATCAACCATCTGAGCAAGTTCCAGCCTGATTATCAAGATTCCTTGCATAATTACGTGATAATCAGGCACCTTTAGAAGTATCTGTATTTAGAAGTATCTGTACCTGATTACCTTGTAATTACGCAGCTCAATCAATTTGTTTCAAATACTTGAAATCCAATGGTCATAATTGCAGGCATATAAACAAAGAAAGCCCTGCCTCAACCGTAACTTAAGGAGGAGGATAACCGGTGAGTGAGGCTAGCTATGGCGGATAAACCATGTAAGGTAAACAATACTTGATTATCATCTTACCAACATTAGCTATTTGTTTGATGTTGTAATCCACCGGAATCCGCTAACAAAATCGGCCCTTACCTTATCGAAAGTGCTAACCGCTTCCTTACCATCAAGGTTTTGGCGCTACTTATGTAAACGGACTAAAGTTTGTATTCACGTCTTTGGACAGACCTCGGCTACAAAGAGAATATATAGACCATAGGCTTCTTAAGTAGCGGTGAAAACATAACTATGATGGATGATGCAAGAGAAACGAACAAAGGTGGGGACGTACTAATGTTTGTCCGCATTTAAATAGTTGTTGAACTTGTTATGTAACTGGTGGGTACTTGGGTGGACATCACGCAGACAGCTCCCAGACTCACAAAAGCATCCCTTATAGAGGTGTTTGTCTCACATCATAAATAGGCCTTATTCCCTAGACCTTATTATATATAGGAGATTTCGGGACTAGAACTAAGCTTCACGATATTTCGACTGTGTACAGTTTGTTCAGACAATTTGATCTGCATATTAGATCAATGCTCTGCAATGAGCACTTGTTGTCCCTATAGAAATCCAAGCTTATGATAAAAAATCCAGACATGGCCTCAAGACTGAGAGAATGAAGGTGGATCTATCTACCCCTGTTACCATGTTTGAATCAAAAATAACTTCTGAAAATAACTTCTGAAAATGCAAACTTTGTTTACCTCTGAAAACAAAGCCTTCGATGATTATGGCAAAGCCCTCGGTGGACCGCCGTGGAGCCGCGCTTCTCCTCCATCGAGCCTTCACGAGAAACTACGAAAACCCTTGCACAGGTTTGCCACGTCTGCGCGTGGGCTTGCCACATCTGCGCGTGGGGGCTGCCGCCGTGGACGGCCACCCTCCCCTACAATTGTAGTTCTAGGGATTAATCGAGATGCAAGGATCACATTCAAACCTGTGCGATCAGTGCAGACTCCAGGATTTATAGAGCATTGGGCAAAGATGTGCCATGCAGATTTATAGAGCATTGGGCAAAGATGTGCCATGCTCGAAAGGATGGATAAGAGCTGAAAGAGGAGTAAGTGAGATTGAGTTGGGGATGACCATTAACGTATTCTAGAAGGGGAGCGAAAGATGCTTGTGCAGATGAGAAGTTCTTGTTAGGTATAAGGTATTGGAGAGTAAAGTAAGACAAGCCAATTGCGAAGTAGCCAGACCAACCAAAATCTGCTAACTGTAGAAATGGAAGTGAACTGGTAGACAAAGTCATGAATTTGGGAAGAATTACTAGAAATGATAACATAGAATGCACCTATGATATTTTGCAGTGCAGGAAATGTTCGAAATGTGACCCACATGACCACACCAAAGGTACCTCCTCCGCCACCGCCTGCAAATTGCCAAAAGAGCTCTTGATTCGGCACATGTTGGCAATTCTAATATTCCCATCCGGAGTTACAAGGGTAAACCGCAAAACATTATCCGCAGCCGGGCCATAGTATCTAGACAAGGCGCTATGTCCTCCACCTTGAACATATCCTCCTGCGACTCCAACAGGAAGAACCCCGCGTGACCCAACTACCACTACCCCATTCTCGCGTCGCAACCTCGTAGAATACTCTCCATTGAACCCCCCTTCGCGGATTAGGGCTGCCTCACCTTGTTGCCTTCCACAGTGCCCATCTGCCACAAATGATTTGTCAAACCTAATCCTTTTCAGATTATGCAACCATATACGTAAAGATCCAGGTGCACTACTTCTGCCCAGAAAATCATGTCATGTGTTCTTCACCACAAGCCTTACGTTGTATTTTGCTGCAAATCTTAGGCTCTCTTGCACATCTTGAATGTGCAATAGCGTTCAAACATAAATTGGAATCGCTCCTTGATAGCAAGGTATGTTTGGATCGCTGTTAATCAGGCAGGTTTGGTCATCAAAAGCCTCCCAATTTGGATATTGCATAGAGCCCACCTGATCAGCTCTCCAGAAAGCATTTGTCCAATTGCTAGTGGCTATTTGGCATAGCTGTGAATTGTAGTTGGGATAGTGCGGTAGAAAGCAGATGGATGGGGCTTAAGGAGGTAGGGTCGTCCTTCTTGGAGACTTCAATGCGCGGACAGGAGTAGAGCAGCCCATGCGACTTGACCCCTCGGGCCGACGATGTCCTCGCATTTACGCGCAAAGCAACCCGCCACGAGGATCGGATGACAGCCAGGTCACTCGCTTTGGCAGACAGTTGCTCCTGCTATGTGGTATTTTTGACTTGATAATTTGCAATGGCCTGTCACAGTGGCCCGATTCTCGCAAGTGCACATGCAGACAGGACAATCAGGGGGGAGGGTCTAGTGTGGTGGACTATGTGCTCGTAGTTGCGCAAGATATGCATCTCGTCAGTCGTTTCCGGGTGGGCACAGACAGTCGGGATGAGGAGGTCGACTCAGATCACCTCCCACTTTATTTGGACTTGGTTTGGCAAGCCGCCAGAACCCCCACTATGCCAGCCCCTCGCCGTCCTCAGTTGAGACTAGATTATGAGCAGGCAGAGGACTACGCCGAGATGCTCATGGACGCCCTCCCAGTAATTCTGCGGACCTCCACACTAGAGCAGCAGACAGACCAGCTGACTTCGCTATTACGGGATGCAGCGGACAGGTGCTTTGGCGTCGCCGCTCAGGGTCAGCAACATTCCCGCGTAACCGATGGTTTGATGCGGAGTGTAAAGAACGCAAGCCTCAATCCCGCACATTCGGATCCGTGTACCCTTGTAGGCCACCGACACGCATCACCGCGCCCATCTGAAGGAGACAAAGGCGCGGTACCTTGCCAGGCATCAGGGGGAGATGTTCGGCCTGCTGGACACTCATCCTCGAACCTTTTGGCGCAGAGTGCTTCGAAGGCCAGCCCAGCCTACAGGGGACATCACACCCGGGCAGTGGGAACAGTACTTGCAGCAGCTCTATGACCCGCCAGGGACGCGTACGCCCATACCCCCACAGGATGGCCCCCCATTGGTTCTCGTGGAGGAGGATGTTGAGGAGGGCCTGCAACGGCTGGCTAATGGGAAGGCAGCTGACCTCGATGGTATCATTAGGGCGGATTTGGGGTCTCAAAATGGCCTCCTATCAGCCATTCCACGTCATATTTCCGCTCCTTTTTCCCCATGCCACCTAGGATACCAAAATCTCATCATTACAGATTTACTTGGAATATTCTCCCGGAATAAGGGGGATTGCGCATTCATGGCGCCATATGTATTTAATTCTGTTGGTTGTCAGACAGGCTGATGCAACATGTGGCGCTTCTAAAAAGCCACTTGCATTATAGCATACCTGCAACTCATGACAGTGCCTCTTGGTTTGTCAGATACCAAGCGTGCGTGTCACCGATTCTTGCGCTATTTTCATTTAGAGGCCATGGCCATACAAGCTTCCCGCCTTCCACATTTCAAAATTTGAATGTGTAGGTTGAAGCTTTGTATCAGACTTTCATTTCAAAGCCAAGGGTCATACTTTATGGGTGGTTCACATGGAGAAGTTTAGGCCCTCCGCCGAAGTTCTCGCGCGAGTCAAGATCGATTAAAAAATTTATTTGCATCAGCTATGCAAGTTGGATCTTGCAAGGGCTGATTTTTCCAAAACGGGCTGAATTTTTTGCCTCGGCCCAAGTTCGTGAGGTTTTAAGCCAGCCATAGTTCGTCCATGTGAACCCAAAGATTAACCGGGATCTTTACTTCATCCCAATACTGGGCTTTCAGCCCCTACAATTCGAAATTTGAATTTGCTTAATGTATAAAAGCATGGATTGTAGGAGAATGAACTTTTCGATTTCCATATGCACGTTGCAAATTTCAAAAAACGAGGTTAGTACCGGACGTTCGGCTCACACGGTTTAATTGTCTTTGGGGCATACAAATTGTACACCTTCATTTCAAGGCCGCGCGATCCACGCAAATATGGAAGCTCCAAATGATGTGTGGATAAGGATCCAACCGACTACACTAATATGCTCCAGTCTTCAATCGCAAAAAAGGAGGTCTAAAAAATAAGAACTTAGACCTCGACGTGTTGTGTCTTGCAGGCTCAAAAAGTGTTGACATCTGGGCGGATGGCAGTTTATATCCATTGGATCCGTTGAGTGGCAAGAAACCGTCATTTCAGGACGTTTCAAGTTTAGTCCGATTTTGTGGTGACGGTAACTCTGGCCTCCTAGGATATTGTGAGAGATTGAGAGAGGATGAAGGCATTCGGAATCGAATACAGTTCCTTGAGATGAGCTGTTCCGATGAACTAAGGAAGGGGAAATGTCCGTGAAGATGCTAATAAATGACATTATACTTTGCAATGTGAAGGGTTTATACATTCTTGAAGTACAAAGGTTATGGTGTTTGTGTTTAGATACCGCTAATACAAGAAGTCTTTGACTACCTTTAACAATAGATTCCTTTAAAACTCTATTGCTATTTAAATTATAGCAAAAATGAGTCTTGAAACTCTTTAAGTAGTAGAAGAACTCTTTGACTAGTTATCCATTTGATGACCATTTTTTAAGAAAATATGATATGTGACATTCTTATATGCAAACATTCATAAAATTTATGAACATTGAAGGTCAAAGCCATCCTTGTTTAAAGAGGATCATATGATGCGAAATCTTCATGCTGTAAGTAATTGCATATAAAAATTACTGGTGTGATCCTTGCGTAAAAAAAGTAAATAGAAACACAAATATTCAACTTACAACTTAGCGTAAACAAATAGTATTTTAATAAACCAACACTTTATATACTAACACTTTACACTTTAAATAAGATATTTCTTTCTTTCCTTTTACTTGAAAGCTATTTTTTCAAGATGGATCACACCAAGTTTAATAATACATATGCAAAAAAAAAGGGACACACTAAATTGCATGGTGTGATCCACTTTCTTATTTGTTGTCAAATTAAAATTAAACACAAGTACTCATTCCTATTTGTATCTAAAATGCTTTTACCACTCTTAAGTACATAAGTCATTATCCCTTTTCAAAGAGCATATTATTTTTCAAGAAGGATCACACCAAGTTTAATAGTACATATGCAACAAAATGGAACACACTAAATTCGCGTGATCGTGTGATCCACTTTCTTATTTGTTGTCAAATTAAAATTAAACACAAGTACCCCTTCTCATTTAATGCTTTACCACCCCAAGTGCATAAAGTTATTAGTCCTTTTCAAAGAGCATATCTTTTTTTTAAGAAGGATCACATCAAGCATCCTATTTGCATCTAAAATACTTTACCAACTCTAGTAGTACATAAAGTTATTAGCCCTTTTCAAAAGCAAACACTTTATCAATAAATGAGCACGTCACATATCCACACTTAACTTCAAATAAGACACATATATATTTCTTTTATTAAAAGATAATCAAAGTAATTTTACTATAGGAAGTCATGTTTTTCCAAAAAGATCACACCAAGTTTAATTTTGTATAAGCTAAAAAGGTTGGAATATACTAAATTCGCATGGTGTGATCCACTTTCTTGTTTGTTGTCAATAGATAATAACACCAAGTCCCTCATCAATAGTCTCCCATTTGCATATAAAATATGTATCATTCCAAGTTATATTATGTTTTATGAACTAAACTTTTTCAAAGAGGGTCCCAAAGCAAAATACAAACACATAATCAATAAGCCAACACTTTACCAACAACCAAAGCTTTATTAAATAAGATTTTTATGTTATTTTATCAAACCTAACAATGTTTCCATATGTGACACTTTGAGTTAACTGATCCAAAAGCTCATGAAAGGACATTTTATACAATATGTCTTTGGAGCTTTTGTGTCGTGGCATTAGTAAACACCTCTAATGGAGCAAATATTTTGTAACTCATTTTTTCAACAACCCTGGATGCACGTCTTATCAAACATTTCTTCATTGCAAGGACACCATTCTCATAAGGCTTGCACAATTCGCTTAAATGAGGTCATGGGACAACTTTGAAGCTCGGCTCCCACAATTTTACAACGTAAAACTAGATGCCCATTGCCCTGAATGTATATCTTGGAAAAGCATGTCTCTTATGTCCATATGTTAGACAACAACGATGCCAGTAATGCTTTTCCCTAGTCCCAAATCCCCGACATCTGATAAATATAGCCCAAAGAAAAATATTTGATTCAGTGAGTGAATATAAATCAAGAAGAGGGAAGAAAAAAGAAGCAAGGATCACATGACGCGAAATCTCACTACACATTTACAAAGTGCATATGCATTTTCGCATGGTGTGATCCATGTATTATTGAGGGTGCAAATTTGCAAATATCCTCCTCTTCAAACCCCTTCCCCCCCTCCCTTCCCTTTTTTTTTTTGCAATATACTATCCATAGCATTTATTTTGAACCCTATAGTTCTACCTATTCATTGCGTATGAATGTCGCTCCGGCGATGTAACTCCATAGTCATCCTTCGTTAAGGATAGCATTCTCACCCACAAGCCTATGGATAGATATCCTTCCACCGCCATGCCTTTATTGTTTTGTAAGTGATGAACTAGCAGAAGCAATGTAGGAGTACTAGGAGCAATGATGGATGCAATTAGAGATACAGTCGGTCGTTGAATTGTAAGAATGAATGGCGTGGAGCAATCACGATGAATGGGAAGAGTGAAAAGTAGGAAAACTTTGAATGAAAATTTGGGTAGTAAAAACATGGCATGTAACGTGACGTTTGTTTGTCCGCACATCGTCTCGCCGTTGTTGCTTAACTCTATGCTCGCCAAAAAAACACAGACACTATGGAGACTTGGATTCCAAATGAAGATTAAGGAGAGGATGCACGAAGCGGCTTAATGTGAACAATGGAAATCTTGGTGCCAAAATTTGAAAAGGTGGTTGGTGCATGTGGGCATGTGCACAATAGGCGGAAAAATAGCCATTATTTTGGTCCGCGAGCACGATTTTCGAAAAATGCGGGCCATTAATGTGGTTGCAATGAATGCACAAACATGTCCTATGAAATTTTCGGCCATGTGGATGCCAAGTAAGCCTGTTCCTCTTTCTACTTGCCAACTAATAATCGACTTTGGAAAAAAATGCTAAAACATCATTGGTCGCGAGAAACATGACGTGGAATTTCGGCATCCAAGATAAGGGCCATTTTGAGACCCCCAACCGCCCTAATGGCAGGCCGAAGTTACTCAAAATGGGCAGGCGTACCGCTTGTCTTTGGCCCTCACTACCCCATTCAACAGAAGCATTGCAGAAGGTCTCCCCGACAATGGACCACAAGCTGTGGTTGTTCCCATTCACAAGGCGGGCGACCCACTTCGTCCAGGCCAATTCTGGGACGATCATGGTCATTTCAAGATTTGCCAAAGCTGTTATCGGCATTCTCGAAAGCAAAGACTTGACCCGGCTGGGCGAGGGCAAAGAGATGTGCGAGCCCTCACACAAAGGCGGGCTTTAGACCCCGCCACTCAACGATTGACCATATCTTTACTTCGCGGGTAATCGATTGAAGACGGTAGGAATCATCGGTAGGACTTGTATTGTCGCTTTGTGGACTTCGGCGAAGGCTTTTGATACTGATTCCAAAGGGGAAAAGTGTAGGCTAGGATGCGTCAATCTGGGGCTCCCTTTACTTTGTCGTGCGTAATGCCATATCTGAGGTTGTATGAGAGTTGTTTTGGGGGATGTGCCGACGGGCCAAGCATTCACCAAGAGTATCGGGGTCGGCCAGGTTGCCCCTCTCGCCAACACTTTTGGCCTCTACATTGATCGCTTAGAGCCCCGGCTTATCGAGCATGGGGATGGCATACAACTTTTGCACTGTGTCATCCGCCCGGCTCATCTATGCGGACGATGTTGGCCTCACCCCCACACCCGAAGCTATGCGGTCTCACGGATGCCCTAGACACATTTTGTCGCTACGACATGCTTGGCGTGAACCGCCAAGACGGTGGTGGTTCTCATATCCTCTTTCACGTCACCCCATGCCTCCCGCACTCACATATTGGGGGCGGCTGTGGACGCCACGCCCACCTACAAGTATCTAGGGTGGAGTTCCCCTCCTCGCCTCTGGCTGGGAGGCGTCTATCCGCTATGGTGTGACAGTGGCCGAAAGCGCTTTTACGCCATGCAACAACAAGGTCACCACCGTGCAGAGCTCTATGATTGGGGCCATCGGTCACATCCGTTAGGCTCCGCACCGGTCGAGCCTTCCGGCCGTCTCTTTGGCTATTACATGGAATGACTTGGAGCGGTGAAGAAGGCATTTTTGGCACGGGCACTTGGGTGAAACCTTCGGGTTCCCTATCGGATTGGCTGCGCAGAAACCGGATTCTTGCCGCTTGGCTGGCAGCCCTTGATAGACACATCGTCTATTTTCGAGAAAGTGGTTACTATGGGTGATGCTCGCTCCTCGCACCGGGCTTACACCGTGGCAATGAGTCCTTGGCCCGCTTAGGGCCCGTTGGAGGGGTAAGAGAGCCCGGTGGTTCGCCAGATGGAACGGCAGAGCAATGTATGCGCCGCTAGGTGGACCTGGCGGCCGATTGTGACGGCTGCGGGGAGTACCTAGACGCTTGTTTCCTTTGGCAAGCTCGGGATCCCGGCTTAAAAGGAGTCAAAACGCCCATTACAAGGAGCACATCAACCCCGTGTTAGCCCGGGGCCCACATCTCTACTGTGTTCCCAACCGCCCGGAAAGCGCTGAGACTCATTGCCTCCATTCGCGACAGTGCCCACCATCTTCGTGATCGGAGGCAGGCGGTGGATTTGGGAGCCCCGCCGGGACGGGCTCTGCCAATCTTTGTCAAACGGGTGCCATTGAGGATGAGTCTCACACTTTCCAGAGTTGCCCGGCGTTGCTCGGCCAGGTGCGGTGACACGCCCCTTAGTACGGCGGACTTGCCCTTACATTTGCCTTTGATGAACACACCGCCAAGATGCGTGCCACGGGGTCGCATACATTCGTGAGGTCTTGGACCTCGAGGGTCACCTTTGCCCCCGCCTGGCCGCTACCGATTAGGGCATCTGCGGGTGCGGTGCATGATCAGATATATTTGGGTGTCTCGATTTTGTATGTTAGTTTGTCGCCAGGTGATTGTACGCCACGATTTTTCCTCGAAAACCCTTGGTGGGGGTTTTAATCGAGGCAAGAATCCGCTTTTGCGTTTTTGTATTGGGTCCCATAGACCGATTGGTCTCCGTGGACGATAAAAGTAACTTCCTTCCTTCCTTCCTTCCTTCCATTTAAAGAATTGGAAAATGCCATCCACGCCTGCTGTGTTGGCCAGCAATTCTGGTGTGGCATACACCAAGTTCTAGCATTAAGTTGGTGCACTAGAGGTTGGAGGAGGACCAAGATTAGAAGATAAAGGCAAGCCATGCTTCACCAAGTGGAACTTGCAAGTGAGCTTTATTTGGGAAGAAAAAAGACCTCAAAGTTATAGAGCGTGGATAAAATTCATTTATGGCTCATTTTCAAAAAAGAGATATGAAGGCTTGGGAAGTTACGATTGACAAACATGCATATACAGCAGCTATAATGTATTATACTATGTGAATTTTCTGCAAGTTACCTCTTAGGAACTTGTTGAAACCAGAGTGGCGTTTGACAATATTGACATATATGCATGTAAATGATTCTTACCATCATGATTCTTTGTACAAATGCATAAAAGCCAATAGAAAAATTGGCAAGTTGGTGCAAACACGTGAATCTTCCAAGTACATAGAGCTCCTTGTATCAGCCCCTCAGGAATGTTTCAAGACTTCAAATTACAGATTAGTAATTTTATTTATTTTTTCTACATTTCATCTAAAACTCAATTTTTCCTTTCCCAAGTATCCTAAAGCTTGACTTCGACAAATTAAGATGATATGAACCATGGCAAGATTTACTCACCAACAATAAAAAAAGATGCTCGAAGGCTTCATATCGCAGATTTATTTATAATTAAGTGCAAATAGCTTATATGTTTTTAATATAAGGTCGTTTGCCACCTCCATCATCCTATTGAGAAATTAGTGTTATGTGTAATATTAAAGGGAAGATAAGATGATAGATCTTGTCACGACTTCAATTTTAGACCGTGAGATCATAATGTGTGCTCTAGAACAATTCAGATATATTTAGAGATTGAAATGTGGCATTTACGGCCTAGTATTTTTCTGAATGATTTTTTATTAGATGTATGGACACGTCAGTTAGGGCATCGCCCTTCACTATTATGGCCCTATGAGAGTTATAATGAAGCGGGTGTATTTACAGCCTAGTATTTTTTGAATGATTTTTTATCAGATGTATGGACACGTCAGTTAGGGCATCGCCCTTCACTATTATGGCCTTATGAGAGTTATAATGAAGCGAGTGTTCTAGATCTATAGTTTCATATAGGGGAATGTCCCGTGGGCCATTTTTTGGGTCACTCAAAGGGCCCTTTGCAGAGAAAAGAATAAATGCCATGTGGCATCACGTGATTCGATAGTGGAGCAGAAAGTTGTCCACCCAGATTTTATGATATTTAATATGGTCGCCTTGAGGAGATGTGAATTCTTGAGCGAGGCCCTACCAAACACGTAAAAACACTTGCCTCGATTTGCAAATAATAATGGAACTACAAATATGACCCCTCCATTTTTGCACAAATACAGTTCATGCAGGTTCTTTTACTTTTTTTTTTTTGGAGATAAATTGATGTCATATGGTCTATACAATATAATGATTGAGACAAGCACAGTTTGGCCAAATCATTTAACGCCACAAACTTAAATCCATATCATTGCCATGATGGCAACAATATATTCACGTGTCTATTTAATACAAAATCAGTATTTAAAATTAAAAGCATTAATAGAGCAACATCTCAAACAGACGATTTGAACCCAAATGATGTTAACTCGAATGTGGATATTTAAGTCAAAATGTTTTTTTTTTTGTCATTTCTCTTTTAATCACTTTAAATGGTTGAGGTTGAGACATTGAGTTGAATAAAATATTGTATGTGCTCAAAGCAATGTTGAGTTATAACGTGATAGGACTCTGGCCCTTTCCAGACCTAGAATAATATTTTAGGGATCAAGGGTAAAATTCTTGTTGAAAACAAGAATCAAGTATCAAGTCTTGTATTGTTTTGAAGTAGCAATATTGATTGATTGTGAAAACATGACTATGACTTTGAAGTATGATTTAAGCCATTTCACTCACGGGTCACAGAGGGCAACCCTCCGTGCGCAGCACCTTGTTTAATGTGGATCGTAGTATAAGCAGCATGTTTTTCTACTATATTATAGGTATGAACGGTATTTATCATTTTGGAATGATTCAGATTAATGTAACAAAAAAAGACATAAGGAAGGAAATGAAGGAAGAAAAAAACGTCAGGAAGGAAACGTAAGAAAAAAAAACGTCAAGGCAAGTGGGTCTGTGTTCTTGCCTGATACTCTGATCATTCTTGTCAAGAATGGAAAATGGGTCCCCAAAACCTGTAGAATCCGGTTCTTCTTGCCTTGACGTTGTACAATGGCATGGGGTCAGCCATTCTTGCTTCCCCCATGCCATTCTACATAACGTAAGAAAAAACGCAAGAAAGGAAACGAAACAGACGAAACAGTGACAGAGCTTTCTTGGCAGAGCTGGTCGGCGCCGACTCGGGTTTTATGCTGCAGTTTTGACTCTGAGAACTCGGTTTTTACTACTTTTTATGCTCAAGTTTTTACTATTTTTTATGCTAAGTATGCTGGTCGGCGCCGACTGGGTTTAAGCTCTTGACAGGGTGTTTCTTGCATAACTTCTGGCATTCCTCTGGATTTTTCGTTGGTCACAGGTCCGCAATCACAGGTCGGCATTTCCTCTGGATAGGCTTTGAAAAAAAAAAAGAAAAGAAGAGAAAGAAGGGACGAAAGTAAAACTAGTTTATGTTGAAGTTTTTTACAGTTTTTGAACCTATTTTTATCTGGTCGGCGCCGACTGGGTATAGGCTGGCTCGAGCAAATCACAGGGATTCTTCCAGCAATCACAGGTTTGTATTTTTTCAGAGCTTCATTTTTCATATTCTTCTTTTATAGTCTTCATTCTTCAGAGCTTCATATTCTTCTTTTATATTCTTCATTCTTCCAGCCGACTGAACTCACAGACCGACTGGGTTCCAGCCCCACTCTGTCGAACCTTTTCTGCTACCATTTTGCCCATTGGATTGAATAAGGTAAACATTTATTTGCAATTTTCTTATCATATAATCACTGGTCGGCACCGACTTGTATCATCACCTGCTTGTATTGGTTCTTGCTGAACCTTTTTGCATCTGAAAAACCATCTGCTGAACCATTTTGTTGAACCATCTGCTGAACCATTCTGTGTTTTTCTTTGTATGCATTTCAATGGTCGGTGCCGACTGGCTTGAGATGTACCCATTTTGCTTGTATTGGTTCTTGCAGGCCCATTTCTTGAAGCATTATAGAGCAGAGCAAATAAGGAACAAATGAATGACAGCTTTGTGGCAAATAGGTAATCATTACTTTCATTACATTCCAAATAGGTTATTTTCAGGATTTTGTAATGAATATCACAAACATGCTTGCAGATGGAGCTTGAGAGCGTTGAAATAATGAGCTTGGCAATAGGACCATCGCTGCCTTTGAGATCTGCTATTGCATATGAAGACCAAAACAGAGGGCTTTTCCAATGGTTAGATTGTAAGGCTCCTGATTCAGTGATATACATTTCATTTGGAAGCCATGTGACCATGTCTATGGATCAAGTGAAAAATCTAGCTAAAGGATTGCAATCTTCAAGTATTCCTTTCGTTTGGGTATTTAGACGTGATCTTGCTCAAGGAGACTTGCTGGAGTTTCTTGAATCCTTTAAAAGTTCATATAAAGAACAAGGTATTGTCATAACCTGGGCTCCTCAGTTGCAAGTTTTGAAGCATACATGTGTAGGAGGTTTTCTGAGTCATTGTGGATGGAATTCCACCATGGAGAGCATATGCTTTGGGGTACCCATGCTATGCTGGCCTTTAGGCGCAGAGCAAAATGTGAATTGCAAGCATATTTGGAGAAATGGAAGGTTGGTCTACGTTTAAATTATTCCCAAGGAAGATTGTTGGAATCGTTCGAGATTCGAAATGCAATCAAAGAGCTAATGAAGGGCCCAAAGAGAAGAATTGGCAAGAGAAGCTCTAAGGTTAAGTAAGGTGGTGGTAGGGTCTTTAGAGAATGGAGGTTCATCTGACCTTAACCTCAAATGCTTCATCAAAGGTTTCCTCCATCAATGCACTCAAATTGCTCTAACTCATGTCTCACTCCCAATTTAAGATCTATGCTAGCGGATATGGTATATTTCTTTTGCTTCTTTGCACCAGCCTCTCTCGATTCATTTCTTTTTTCCGTTCTTTAATCTGCTCATTCAATCCCTTTTTGCGAAGCAATTCTACAAAATAATTACGATCAATGAATGATATGTTGGCCACCACTATGAGAGGGATAACACCCTGGAACAAGGGTGTTATGCCCTATTATAACGAATCAAGAGGCCGGAGTAGCCTACAGGAAACTTAGTGCATGGAGAGTGGCAAAATATTATGAGAATGATAGGATGCTTCTGTTCATTTCCCCAGACCACATGTCTTGGGAGGATCCTTTAGCAAAGGCAACAAAACACATGGCTATACTGCAGGTTCAATTCCTGCACGTTCTTAAATTATCTGTCCAAGTTGATAGAGTGATAGGAAGAATGAAAGAATAAATACTCGCGACGACCTTTGTTTGAATCTATTAGTTGTAATTCAAGGATGCCTATTGTGGAAGCTGAACTATCACAAATCTCAAACTAGATCATATATGGAACATATCATAAGTCTGATTGATAGGGTTGGAAGAAGAGAAACGTTCGCGGCGGCCTTGGCCGCCGCGATAAGTTTCTTGTAATCAATAAAAATGAGTGACTTGCATACCCTGAAAGCAAAGTACATTCTTTTAGAGCTTACATTTCCTTGTCATTGTTAAATATGATTCCCTTCTTATAAAATTGCACTCTTCTTGGGAATTTTTTCCTTCGGGGCTTCTTTTCTTTTTTTGGCCACTCTATTTGGCTTTTTACAACCTTTAATTGTTTATAAAAGAACAAAGTGCCCAAGCAAAAAAGCCCTAAGAAAAAAATTTCCCGGACCACTTGTGGTTCAACATTATGGTGCACTGGCTGGGAAACGAACCCGGATCTGTACCGTGGCAGGGTACTATTCTACCACTATCCCAACGGTTTTGCCCAACACTTAACCATTGCCCTTACCCTTTGTTTGCTATTGCCGATATTCCCCATGGTTTTGTTGGGGGGGCACCCCATGGTTCTTGTTGGGACACCCTAAGGTTTTGCCAACGTGTGACATGCACTAATGCTGCTATTTTATAGAACTTTATTACATTATTATTTTACCAAGGAGTGTTACTTCCGCGTGGACCAGAGCCACAGTAGCCAGTGCGGACGTTGGGAGTACCTTTCTTGGACTTGCTGAGTATGGTTATCCACACGTGGTCCAGAGCCAAAGTAGCCAGTGCGGGCGTGTGGATATGCCCAGCTCATTTCTATGTACTTCATAATGTATCTTAAGTGCTATATTATGTGTTGGGCCGAGGGGACCGGCCCGCGTCTTTTTGGGGCATAATGTTGAACCACAAGTGGTTCAGCATGTTTTTGTAGACCATTTGAGCATATTTGGGGCATATAATAATGGTTAGGTTTTAAGGGCGTGGATTAAGTGGTGGAAGCGGATGGTTAAGATGAAGAGGCAAAATTGATGGTTGTGATGAAGAGGTGAAAAACAATGGTGGGGATTAACAATGTAAAGCATAAATAATTTGAGGAGATACAAGCTCCTCCTCTTCCCTTCATGGTCTTCATTGGGGCATAGTGGCAATGCTCATATATATGAGGAGGGTGGCAGCCTCCTCATCCTTATGTTGAAGGCTCTTGCAAGGGAGTTTTCTGTTGTATTTGTATTTAGTTCCTTTTAATGGAAGATAAATCTTGTTGAAAGATAAATCTTGTTGCAAGTCTTGAATTTTGGCTATGGTATTCAAATGAAATTATATGGGTGTTGGCCTAGATGGGGAACCAGGTTCAACAAAAATACATCCAAAACAGACCCATTAACATAAATTCATATAAACTAATAGGAATCTTACATAATCCTTATGAACCAATTTTCCATGAGATGCTCCAAAGCTCTGATTATATTGCCAGCACCTGGATAACACAAATAGAAATGCAGAGATAATGTATTAGATATGGTCAGATTTAAGAACATGTGTTCCTTAATCCCCCATCTAACATTTTGAACCTGCAGGTCAATGCTTTTTTTGCACAGATCTTGAATACCAGCAACTTTTAGGTTCAGAGATCCAGATTTTGCATCAAATTTTCAGCTAGAAGCCCAACTGGCCGACCTCATGAATTCGTCTTTGGGAAAATCGGTCATGTTCATATGTTCAGACATAGATATATTTCATGAAGATGTATATTTGTACAGTTTGACAATATTCTTATTACTGCCATGATTTTTCCCTCGAAAAGCTTTTGGGGCGGGGGGTTTTTTTAACCCGGATAGTAATAAGTCTGTTGCGCTCTTTCATTGGGTCCCATAGGCCGATTGGTCTCCGTGGACATTCTTATATAATCTCTACCTCTTTTGCTCCTATGGGGGGTACTTTCAGCATTCTCCTGAATAAATCTGTCTAGCACGTATTCGATGGCCAATGTGGCAGATCTAGGCTTCTTGGAGCCCGTATTACCATGTTCATGTTCAGCTAGATTTCCACCTGCTTCAAATATCTTTCTCCAATTGTAGAATGTTGACTGACAGATACCTAAAGCCATGCGTCACCAAGCCAGATAAAATTCCAGCCTCTTGAGCACCATTCTATCCTCTCCTTGTCCTGTATAAGTCACACTCAGCACGTCAAAAAAATATGTAACCCTTGCATTGTATATTTGAGAATAAAATTCTTTTGTTAATGCACGTATTTGATGCTTAGTAAGTTTCTTGTTGCAAGTATTTGTGCAGCAACTTGTCTTCATAAACTTGTTGATGGAACTTGTGGAGCATAGCCTTTCCTCTTTGCTCTTTCCCTTGGGCTCTCTTGGAATCCTATTTGTGTAAGTATACTTCCTTTTTCACTTAAACTGAGCCTGAATGTTGTCCTCAAATGATTCTAGCTCCATATCCTCATTATCTTTAGCTTCTTGAGCTTGCAGATGTTGTGAGATAGTCCTTTCATTTCGCAGCATCTCATCGCAATTTTTCCATTGTACAAGTGCATTTTTAGTTGCCCTTTCTGCACAAGCATGACATTTGAGGTCCTCTGTAATTAGTTCAGAAAGCACCTTTCTTACACAAAGGCCCACCTTTGAGTTTCCTAAAAATTCATCATCAACAGCATCCTGGGGATCACTAAAGACAATTATGGCCTCTGCATATTTACTTCGGTCACATGAATGAAGAATGTGGCAATGCTTGTCCAAGAGATCAGTTCTTGAGAAACTAGGTGGTGGTTCATCATCATTTGATGCTATTCTGCAGACTGCAAGGAAATCGAGTAGTTGGATCCCCTATAGATCAATTTCTTCATCTGCATTTAACACTGCCTCTACAGACCCTATGATTGAGCTTAGTGAAGAAGGATTTCCCATGTATAGTTTCTATGTATCAATTGGTGTTAGATCAGTGGCATGATATCTTATATCCTGTCGAGGTCATTCGATAAACGTGCCCACAACCTCTCAATATTGTCTGCATCCGCACATGCAATCGGAAGGATGTGGGTAGGCACTACAGCCTCGGTAACTTGCACTGCTACGTTCAGTGCGTCAACATTCTTCCCATGGATGCAAGTTCTATTCAGCTAGTGACCCCTACCAACCACAACATTATCACTGATTAGGTTCACCATATTCTCTGTGTTGCTTATTGTCTGAACCAGAGGAGCAGCCGACAACGAGTCTGATGATGATGTAGAGGGAATAGCAGGCAAGTTGGGGCTTTCAGTATCAGACGTTCCAGATGACACAGGTGAGGCAGTTTCACAGATTCTCACGTCATTTCGAGGCCATTTAATAAATGTCCCCATGGCTTCAGCAATATTATCTGCGCCCGCACACGGAACGAAAAGCACATGGGAGGACACTATGGCTTCAGTGATCTCCACGACCACATTGCAAAATGCAATGTTCCTTCCATGCAGGTGGCCTCTATGCAATTCATGTCCTCTGGCAACAACCACTTCCCCATGGAGATGGTTACGCAAAGTCCTTTTCCTATAAAATTCAATACACACACACTTGTTAAAGATATGCAACCCTCGATGATATACACTTAGTAAAGAATAGCGTGAAAACTGAGACAAAAACTGCTCGCCATATCGCCAAATGGCACCCCCGCGCCGTTTATGAAATGGAGCAGTCGCGCCATTAACCTAAGTCGCGCCATTCACCTGTATGGCACGGCTACGCCATTTATAGATAAATGGCGCGACTGCTCCATTTCGAAAATAGCGCGCTGGCGCCATTTGCTCTAAACTTAATTTGACAAGCATAAAAACAGAAGGCATTTTGATCTCTAATAACTAGATTATAGATTCTTACTAACTATCTGCTTCAGCAATTAAAGAATACGTACCTTTTAAGACATTCAATTGTTGAGAACTAAAATACTCAAGAAAAATAGAGAAGATCTACCCTTCAAAACCATTAATTGGTTAGAATTAATATACTAAAATAAAATAGCCTCTAACTGGAGGTCATTGTAGATTTAGGATCTGCCATCAGAGGAATTGATCGAAGCATCTGCTATTTAGTGAAAATCGCCAAGAATAGGCTGGCAGGCGGGCAAATTCAAAATTCAAAAATTTGGGGAAGTGGATGTGCAGGCAAATTTAAAATTTTTGCGGGCCAATTTCAAAGTTTTGGGGGAGGTTATCAATTTTTTTCTGGCATTTATCTTTTTTTTTTTTTTGCCACTTTTCATTTCTTACCTTTTTGCCTTCCGCGTTCCGCCAGCGCCTAGCGCCCTCAGCTTGGCCAGGTAAAAAGTGGAGTAGCAAGTATACGGAGTAGCATTTATATGTTATACGAAATACAATGGCGCAATCTTCGCTTCAAATTTGGGAGCCAGGCTCAGATTAATCAGGCTCTTGTTTCTATTTTTATCCCTTTAGAGTAGCATATATAGTTAATTATAATGGCACGGATGTGCCATTTCCATATCATGTAGTGCGTGGCAAGCCAAAGCCACCCCTCTGTATGGAAATGGTGCGGCCGCGGCATTTTGGGAAAGTTAGAGTAGTATAATTAGATGTGTCTATATGAAATGTACAACTGCGCCATTTCCAGAATGTCGAAGTGCATGTCTCCGTTTGGTGTAATCAGATGCACGGCTAGGAAATAGCGCAGCTGCGCCGAGCAAAGATCTCATGCAATATGCCAACACTCATGGACAGCAGATGGCTGCTGGGAGAGATAGCAAAAAATGGCGTGAAATCCAAACCAGCCATCAGAGTAACCAAAGGCACAAAGGCAGGAACAGGAGGAGGAGAAGAAGGACAAAGGCAGCCCGATCAAGCGCCGCTTCAGGAGGAGGAGAAGAGGGACGACCATCATGAGGAGAAGAAGGATGAGCAAGATGAGGAACAACATCATTCTCTTGTGAAGTCCAGTGGAAAGCTAGATTCCGAAAAAACTGTTAGCGACACCAAACAGGCTACAACACAGACCAAAGTGGTAGCTTCCACAGTGAAGAGTGCACCAACAAGGAGAAAGAAGGAAACAAAAAGGGAGACAAGGGCTAGGGAGATGCAAAAGATGGCAGACCTTGAGACGTATGTTCCTTTGCGCCAAGACATATGTAAATGTTGTTAAATATTGTTACAACCTAGAGTAAATTTAATTTTGCTATCGAAACTAATCGCCTTAAATCTTGTAATAGCTAGTAAGTATGTAAATAAATATTTATAAAGTTAATGCAGGATTTCAAGATGGGGAGATGTGTGATGCCGAGGACAACATCAATTCAATGTGGAGAGAATGTGACGTTCCTGCATAATATATACTAGGAATACGCATATACTACCATGTCACATTACATGTTACTGAGATGACATGTACAATGGTAGGAGTCGAACAACTCAACGCATGCATGCCATATAAGCAGCTTGCATGTCGAGAGGCAAAAAATGGTGGCCGCATGACAATACTGTAGGTATGACGGTGCATGGCGACCATGAGGGGAATTGGTATATTATATAAATGGTATAATACCACCAATGAACCTTAGATATATTATGTTGGTCACATAATATATCTCCTAGGGGCAAAGACTTCATGTTATTCTAACATGCTAAGTGTGAGCCAAAAGTCCACATGTGTGGCACATGTCTAATTGCATATGTCAAGGGGAGAGGACCTCATTCCAAATACCTTTTAAGGTGCTATTTGACCCCACTTACTATATAGCAGGGTAAGGCTCCATTTTCGAGGCCTATATAAGGGTGAGAGCATAAACGCTAAACCATTTTAGGTGTTTGGGCTAGTAGGCGGTTAGGGACTTTCTAGAGGTCATTTCAAGCTTTGAAGGGCAGAAATCAGTCTCAGAGCTCGAGTGGAGCTCACATATATAAGGCGCTGCCCCAGTAGTGATTTGGGCAATGTATCAGGTTGGCCATAGTTTAGCTTATCAATCCTAGCTTACCAGTATGATTTAAGCTAGGAAGCATCTATGTTTTAGTGTGAACTGCACTAGCCCTAAAACTTGACTGACTAAGGAACACTAACCCTTGTATTCCTTAAGATTAGAGATGATGTATTAGAATTGTTGTTCTATTAAGATGTTAGATGATTATGGTATGATACTCTGTTCTGCACCTCTTGTGTATGGGGGTAAGGGGGGTAGAGACATAGGAGCCATGTGGAGTATGATCCTAGCAGTTAGACCTCTGTAATTCCCATTACAATGCGCTATGCATAGAGAGCCTGCATGATCGTGGGCCCAGGGCCTTAGCTAGCTTAGAATAGGGGACTTGTTCCGATTGCAAAGGGATCCAGGATGTGTATTGTCTACCAGGGGTCCATAGCAAGCTAGGCCTAATATTAAGAGCACTGTATAGGTTTGACCCCTCCTAGATGTTGTGTCACCTCGGTGAGGTTAGATTGAGTACAAGCGGGGATGACCTCGTCTATCTAGCTATCTGCAGCAACAAGATGCCTCTTGGATGGAGTAGCCCTCCTGCCTCATCGGTCTAGGGGAGATGCATCCCTGGAGTAGCCTTCAGGTTATGTCTCCGACATGCTACAATCGACTGAAGCTTTTCGATCTATCTACAAAGTATGCACAGGAGGGGCGGATGGAGTGGACTACCCTTGCCATTGTTCTATGCCAACCAGCTCCAGTATTATACTTGCATCTGTTGTTATCTTAAGGCCTAGACCACCAGCCATACATCACAAAGTCAGAACTTGGGTTAGGACCTCCCATATTATTCTATGGTGATATTGTATTTATAATGATGATATTATATTGTTGATGGTGCCTCACCCTTGATGATGAGTATTTATTTGATTAATATTGCTTGTGCTTACATTTACATGCTTCCGCAATGAGATCAGCCTGGGGGTAGACACATCCTTCTTCCACATCGTCTCTAAAGCACCACCAGTAGCCGTTGTCGCGTAAACGTCCTCCTGTCGATCTGCAGGGTCGACATGAGGGGATGTCCAGACCATATACGATGGGAGCATCATATAAGGTAGGAGGATGTCACAATACTGAAAGAGGGTTCATTAGATAAGTATGAAATATCGCATTCATGTTGGATGCCTATTGTAAAGAGACATCAATTTTGTCAATTGCTTTAAAGTAGTGACCTCTTTTTGGCTTGCCATAGGTCAATTGTATTCTCTATCAAACGCATGACACAAGGTGGGTAGAAATTATGCATGTACTTCACAGCACATCTAAAATATGTGCTCTTGCTTGTTGTGTTGTTGCAAAACTGGAAAAATAAAGATGTTAGTCAAATAATGCCTCTCGATGCAGGTCTATTTGAGACTTTCCAGAACAGTTGTAGGGCATTATCTCAAACTCTATTTCCTCTACAGATAAAACATGTCCAAAGAATGTTATTTAGTATTTACAATGAAATATTGAAGGCTACAAATTATGTTTATGTGTTGATGTCATGCAAGGGAAGCTTTTCATTCATGTAATGCAACTAATGCTTTTTGTTGTAGTTACTTAAAACACAGATTATTCCATTTTAAGTTACCGATTTGGATGCTGCAATGTGCATTTTGTGGGTTTATCACCTAACTGCAGTAAACAAATCATTGATATAGATTTCCAAACCTTGCTTCTTAGACTATGCTCTGCTAAGAACTATCACTATTAATTATTGATCTGGACAACGCAGTCATAAATCACTCTCTGCATTTAAACTGCGAATATTGAAGACTCCCTTTACATTGCCTGTCATTTGTGAAGCATTTGATTCCAGCAAATAGATTCAAATCAGATCTTTCTTAAAGTTCCATGACTATCAGAGATGTGATTTTAAGCATCACCCTTACCTTCAAAAAAAAAATAAAAATAAAAATAAAAATAAAAATAATAATAATAATAATAATAATAATAACAAGAATAATAATAATAATAATAATAATAATAATAATAATAATAATAATAATAATAATAATAATAATAATAATAATAATAATAATAATAATAATAATAATAAATAAAAAAGTTATTGCATTCGCTGCAACGTTTCTTGCATTGCTATGTAGTTGCAAGTTAGACATCAAATTCATTGCAAAGGTTTCTCATTTGGTTGAATGTATCATTAGTAACACGTCATCATTTTTGTGTTAATATCTATGAAGTTATACACGTCTAATTCTTGTACATTTAGAAGTTTTGCATCTTTATGAAAGCCCAAAATCCTTGATAATATTTTGGATAAGCCCAAAATCCTTGATAATATTTTGGATTAACATGAGGAATGACTTTTTTAGGCACATACTTACAACAACCATCTACTCACCAACATTGCAACGTACCACATTATTGCCCTGACAATTTAAGGCATCCTTAATTTTGTGCCCTTACATATTGTTATTTCTAACAAATAATTGTCCAGACATTATTATTTCGGTGCACATCCTTTAAAGTTCTACTTTGGAGTAACAAACAGATTATGCGACTGATAATGGGCCGGCGATGGCGGTCGTCTTCTTGGCAAAAACCTAGGGGCCAGTTATGGCCGACCCTTCCTTGGTGAATCAAGACTGCCCCAGATGCTGGAGGGCAGTTAGGGATCTGTGCTACTGAAGGTTGGGCTATTTGAACCATTCTTGCAGTTGAAGTCTTTTTCTTTTTGTTCCCTTTCGTGCAAAAACCAGGGAACCTTCCTTCCATTTCTTTTAGCTTCTAATCTTTGATAACAGTTTAGAGGCTCTGCGGTTCTTCGCAAGGCGAGTGCGCTTGGTATTTCTGCTTCTTGCTTATGCATTTGCCATAGGTTTCCAGCTATGGGGTTGTGCCTCAGGTTAGTTTCAGATTTAAAGTGGTCTTTGCTTTTACGCCCATTGATCTCGTTCTTGTCGACTCCCCTAGTGCGGGTTGGGAGAAGGGATCGCGAGATTCCGTGAAAAATGATATAAACATGAGCCTATATATGCGTTGACATAAGAAGAAGGAACCACTCTTTAAGTACAGTCTCCAGCGAATAATTTTCGGAAGGGATCTTCAAGATTATCTTGTGTTAGACTGGAAACAACTGCTGGCTCCCTGTAGTATTATGACAGCTAAGAAGAAGACGATGTTGGTATCTATAGTACTATTCTGTAACCTTTTTCTTTATGTTGGTGCTAGTATTTGCAAGAGCTAGACCTTTTGACAGAAGATGGGCCTTTCTGCATTTCTGTTACAAATGTTTCAAAGACCTTGTGGTTGTTTGTCTTAACAATTAGCAGGGCCCGTGCTTCCCTTTCCCAGCAAGGGGTGGCTTGTGAATTGGTAGTTTGTAGGAATGGGACAGTTCAAAAGCCATTGACTTCTAGTGGGCGGGAGATCCTAAAAAGGTTAATTTCTTGGTCTTGCAGGAAGACAAGGCCTGCATGGCTAGATGCAAATGGGTTAGGCGTGGGTCATGATTATAGCGATGGTGTTCCTTTTGGTTTGCTTCGTGAGAAGAAGATCGAGTGCCTCATTGCATGAGGCACCCCCTTTAATATTGCTGCAGCAGTTGATGGGATCAACATTATCTTCGGCGGGGAGTGTAAAGAGGATCCTGCCTCTAGTGTGGCAGCTGACCAGTGCGTTTGGCTACTCCCTTTCTTGCTGCTGGTAATCTCAAGTCTGGTTTCTTTGCTATATCTGAGGGCCTATTTTTTAGCATTTACTCAATCTTATGTGTTGCAAGATCGGCCTATCATATGCATTTCTAACTCTACTTTAACAAGGCATTTCTAACCCTAATGTTTCTGTCGGATATGCTCATGTAATCTAGATCTTTCAAATCTGAACAGCTATATTTTCACAGTGCAAAAAACAAGTTCATAGTAGACAACCATCCCTTGATCTATCCCAGATCTTGTAATCAGCTTAAACCATGCTTATTGCAAGCATACTAAAATTATCCACTTATTATTTACTTAAAAATCATTAGATCTGAGTCTAGATTTGGCATAAGTAAAAGGAAGAAATCCAAATCCTGAATGATCTTCGATCTTTGGAGAGCTCCCAAGTGCAAAGATGGGTTTGTTGCTGCCTTCATAGGATCTGGTTCCTTGTAACGGGCCCATGGTAGACTGCTCGAGTACTCGATCCTTGAATGTGCCTGTGGGGCATTCCCGAGACACCGACATAAATGGGTAGAAGCAACTACTCATAAACGTCTAGACGGTTTTGCCCAGTTGGTTAAGGGCATGTCGGTTAGGAACGTCACAGTTGGTATCAGAGCAGGTCTCGAGTTCGAGTCTCCATGGGCGCCTGTACGGATAAGTAATTTGCAAAGACTTGGTAATCATTGTGACATGGTATAGCCTTGGATGCTCGAGGACGAGCATAGTTCTAGTGGGAGAGACTGTAACGGGCCCATGGTAGACTGCTCGAGTACTCGATCCTTGAATGTGCCTGTGGGGCATTCCCGAGACACTGACATAAATGGGTAGAAGCGACTACTCATAAACGTCTAGACGGTTTTGCCCAGTTGGTTAAGGGCATGTCGGTTAGGAACGTCACATTCCTTGTGAGATATCTCAGACTCTTTGTTTTTAGCATTTTGTCTCATGCTTTCAACAGCCTTGATGCTTGCACTCCCCTCCTTAATATTGGTATTACTTACATCTTTCCCTCCACTTGTAGAATTCTTGCTGATATCTTGCACAGGCTCTTTAGCAGCCCTTCTAAAATCAAACAATTTTTTGTTCTTGGGCCCTGCTTCTCTTTCAAATTCCAGCCTCTTCTTAGTGGCCATGTTCAAATCACCTTTCTTCCTATCCATTAACCAGCAATTAAACCTGATACATCATCTTTCAATTATAGAGACAGAAGCAATGCAAATGCTATCTGATTGAGTCGCCCTGCCCATATTTATATTCGGATAGGGCGTGTACTTAATCTGTCCCCTTTTACCTTTGGTTGTGTTCTTAAACTTCCAGTACATTTGTCAAAAAACAATATAAGAACATACTTATCATGGTTTCGTAAGCAGCCATTGACAGACTGTGGGTACACTCCCATTTGTAGCCATTCCCTGTTACTGGCCACTATAGATGACGGCCATGCATAACCCTAAACATACTTTTAAAAATTCTGATAAATCATCAAGGTAGCTTTACCCTTTTTTTGTTTTTTCTTTATTTGGAGAAACCTTAATTACATATTTCCCCTAAGCACATGGCAATATTTGACTTATCTTGCTTGTTTAAGTCTATGTCTTCAATTATTACTTCCATTCTAAGAAATGTCCTTTAAAAAAAACAAAATCGGTTTTTTTTTTTTCGAAGTTTAAATAGCTATTTAAAAAAAAAAAAAAAAGTTTTTCCTTTTTTTGAATTTTGGGTATAAGTTTAAAACCTCGGTTTTGCTTAGCGAAAAAATTCAAAATTTTAAATTTGGCGAAGTTTAAACCCTCTGTTTAAACCGGCGAAAAATTTTCGACGCCGGAATTTTTTTTTTGCCGTATTTTTAACGTATTATACTTCAAATTTGTGGCGTATCATTCGAATAATATGTAGTGAGTATAAAACATATACAGTATTGAACCTATCCCTGTATGCAATACAGTGGCTATCATCAGATTCTCCAGGAGTTAAAATGTGGAAAGAGGATGAATATGGTCAACAAATGCTACCAAGCGGTGTGCCACAGAATATTCCTCCGAGAACAACATTGAAAGATCTTCCCGGATTGAAGGATAGCATCAAGAAATACATCTCCTTATAGAAGGACATATGTAACAATCATGAAACTAGCTTGTTTGCAAGGCAATACATGGCAAGTGTTGAGTACTGAAGCCAACTCCTTATCTCTTTGGAGGATGTTGCTCCCCGACGTCCTCAAAGCGATGCATTTTGGCCACAAACAAGACAAGCTCCTCCAGAACAAGTTGCATTTGTTCTAGAGATCGATGTATCTGCATTGGTTATGCGACATTTACCTTCTCATTGTGACCCTTAAGATGGGCATCCAAATTGTCTCTTGAAGAGTACATGTGACAAAGGGTATGTTTGTTCTAGTCAAACCTGGACATGACAACACTACCACTTGGTTAGGATATGCAGAGGAGAATGGTGTTCTTGATCCAGAATCTAAATATTTTGGCCATATTTATATATCTTGGTGGAAGCCTACTGGAGGGGACTACGCAGACTGCTTAACTAAGCATTGGTGGCCTAATCCTTTCGATTCTTCAAGGTACGAAAATTTAAATGCTATTCATTATGCTTGGGATGCCAATGGCAAGAGACCGAAAACTGCCCAAATTCCAAAATATGTTGTAGACATGTGGAAAGACATAGCACATTCATCTTAATACATGAGATCTTGTATTGTTACTATATATATCTTATTCATCTTAATACACTAACTATAACTTAGATCACCCATAAATGCTTACATCTTTAATAACTGCATAATACAGTTATAGCATACATTTATTTACTCATCATGCATAATATTCTTATAGTATACAAGATTCATAGATTATAGGCATTGGTGATATTATCAAGCTCATAAGCGTCGCACTCTGGAACCCAAACAAGATGGATAACAACACGGTACTCGCCGGGGGAATCTCTCTCTCAATCCTCTGCTATATCATCCAGCTAGGGATCAAGGATGATACCTCTTTGCTTGCATGCATATAAATCTTTGAAGCTCATCAAGTAATGGAGTCGAGGTATTCAGCACGAGGAGGTAATTGCGACCTCTCAATAACTCTAGCAGGACGTCGAGACACAACAAATGAATGCCTTATGCCATCGAATGTAGATGCACTTATACCCATACAATTATTGATATCCACTGCAGCAACATTATTGGGTATATACGAGTATCATATGTACTATGTATATGATTTGTTATATCACGTCCAATAATTTCTATGCATATACCATCAATAAATTTGGTGGGTATAACTATGCATCAAATTGTCGAGTCCATGAACATTGGTCTAGCTATGGAGGTGATTCCATTACTTGCAAGATGAACCATGATCTTGCAGTGCCGTGAGCGAGGTATAGTGCTTGAAGATAGGATGGCCACTGTTGCTATCAATCCTCCCCGCCATTATCCTGATCTCTTTGATGTTATCATCCATCTTATATGGAATCGAGAGCATCAATAATTGTTCATGCTCAAAAGGATCTCTGGAGCGCATGGTGACGATGATTCTGAAGAGTAATAGTACTTGTAATCTTGTTGTAATCTGGTTGTGTTAGTATACAACAGGTATACATAATCTTTTGTAATACACATAATCGTACTATAAGTATAGAGGTAATACATAACCCTTTGAGATATACTATATAAAAATTATTCCAACTTGTCTTGTATATTCCAAATTTAATGAAACTCTGCTTATATCCAACTGACCTGATGTTGGCAGCCATGAAATGATGTATATTCTGAAGAAGGCTGGCCCAAAAATATAAGAACCTTACACCCGATATCTTAGCTCTCCCTTGATAAAGGACATTCGTAGCTCTCCTTTGATATCTGTAATACATGCATGCACTTGTCACTACATGCTAAGCATTATGAAGTAGCTAATATTCTTCTCTTCAAATATAGATCATCTTCTATCAGTTAGCTATTGTACTTTGAATATGCTATATCTCCAAAATATACACTTTGAAAGCTCAAAATGCCAAGAATGTTGAAAACCTTTACATAAAATAGTCTAGCATACTTTAAAGAATGAATGTGATCTTTCAATTATGGGACTCTACTCAAATGGCATCTCAAAAAGGAATGAGAAACGGAAGCATGAAATGATATAACGGAAGACTGGAAAATAGAAACATTGAACTGTACTTACTCTAGCCATGACTATTCTTCTGCAGTGTCGACTGACTTCACCTTGCACCCATAAATTTGATGGATAGTCTGAAAAAGGCTGGCCCAAAATTGTAAGAACCTTACTATCACTTGAAATACGCTGACACCATTCACATAAAAAGGTAATCAATTTGATATATCTAAGGCATTTAATATCGTACGGAAGCATATTTTTTATGCTTATTAGCACTTGTCACGCCAAACATCCCATGCGGCTGTCAGATACACCCATCCTACGACTCCTATATGGCCAACATGCCACCACTCCAAATACATTTAGAAATGATTGGTCGCGGTGTATTTGTAATCAGATACCTATGATTTACGATGGTTGCCAATCCTGTCGACACAGGAAATCGAACATCCATAAAAGAAAAATAAAACCTTTTTGAGCAGTCCTCTAACCAACATCTCTAACACCTTTACATGCTTGAGAAGGGAGATAATTTCCTACCCTTTTTCTTTATACTCCTACTCCCCTTTTACATCAATGGCATAGGACCATGGTTTATCCCATAGTATTCATTTCCCCTTGAATCCCTCAATCATTTTTATGTTTATATGAATGTTCACAACTTGATTGCATCAAAGGGGCAGGTACATGCATAGTTTTCTGGAACCAAACAATCTTTGGTTACTAAAAAGGGATAATAAAGTGGCAGCTAGATCTCTAACCAAGCATATGATTCCATGCTATAACAACAGAGCTCTTGCACCTGGTACTCAAAGACATTCAAGCAAAATGCACACATAGGCTTCAAGAGTCGCAGTTGAGTTGAGTTGTCTTGTATTAGAAACATTAGATATGGAAAAATGAAGCTACCAACTCTTAGTTAAATGTTTTTTTGGCTCAATAGTAAACATAACACCAAATCAATGCAGACCTGTTAATAAACGCAATGCAAGTCTCTGCCAGGCTCCAGTCTTTCTAATCGAGGGAGTGAAAAAAAATAGATGAATCTGTGTCAAGAATGTAAAGATGGGTCGTTAATGCTGAAACCTGGCAAGAGATGGAGCTCTGAAGCAGAATGAGACTTCCCATGCGTCAATCATATGCAACCATTGCCAAATCATATGTGTCCTCAATTGCCAGGAGGACAATTTGAACTAAGCATTCAATACTGGAGGTTTACACGATAAAATAATCCCGCAAAAGGAACACCCAACCCAAGAATCAAATGGCCCAGCTCAAGAATCAGACGACTTAGTGATTCGCCAAGATGAGGGAGCAAAAATTCGATTGACTTGCAAGAGTAAGAAATTCGTAGGAAGGAGGGACATAATTATCTTAGCCAATTCAAATTGGCATTGAATGCCGGCAACTAGCATCTTGCAAGAGGAACCTTTATCAAGCGGGAAGGGAACGTCGCATGCATCTACGAGCCTGCCGAGTTGACCCTCCTGGCAACTCGGGATCTTGTCAAACTTCTATAATTCTAGGTTGATAATACTGGTGAAGAATTAAATCTTCCTTTCAATTGAACTTACTTACTCCAAATTCAATGAACAAATGTTTATAAACTCAATATAATCAGGTAAGGTCAACATCCAATAAATCAACATTCTCGATAGAGATAACATCCAACTCTAGCAATTCGACCCTAGAATCTTCTCGCTCAACCACGAGCCACAACTGCACTGCTACCGTTAGCTTGACCACCGCCTTTTGCTCATTCATCGCACATATGCACTCACCGGGTTAGTCCTCGTGACTAAGTGGGATCCCCACGTGCCCATTTGCATGCATGGAAATACTCTCAAAATCTTGGGTAAGCACAAACACAGAGACGGAAAATCCTACGTGAGCACAGTGCTAAGACAATGACAACCTAATGCAAAGGAATATAACACATGAGCAACAAAAGCAAAGAACATAGCCAAAATACCAAATCATCATAAACATAGCTCCGGGACAATGGGAAGCTCAGCCAGCCTATACACAGCCCCCAGTTAAAGATGTTGTCCACCCAAATTTTACATTCCAAGCCCTCAGAAGGGTGGTGGAGTGAACCTCGTATCGCGATACCCTCTCAAACCCCCACGCCCCGCAATGGAGGACCTCTTACCATGGGAGTTCACAAGAGTTGAGTGACGTAGCAATCCCTGCCAGGAGAACTACGCCCGGTGTCACAGAGTACAAGAATACAACATAGAACATAGAAACATGAGTCATACCGGAGCAACCCAGGCCACCAAACCTGGAAGTCCGACCCCGGAGGATCCAAGTACATAACAAAATACCAAGACAATAGTGAGACAATGCAAAGACCAAGACATGTGAAGTTCATTAGAATATTTCTTATACTTGTGCCTAGATCATACCGTTGCCGAGGTTGCCCATACCTATTGAAGTAGCTTTCCCAATGAACCCTACAATGACATAGAAGTATATCTCATACTTAGCATTTTCACAATACTTACAGCTTATGCTAAGGCGATTCCCCCCATTAAGGAATGCAACTCCACATTAGCTTCTGATAAATCCGTTGGTCATAGTAACTTACCATACTTCTTACATATAATTCTCATCCAATACCATGTCGAAGTAGCTAAACTTACTGACACGAGTGATGATCACAATCTAATCACGTCGATGAAGTCGCAAGCATGGCTATCATTGATGTAGCTCCGATGCCTACGTACTTTGCTGAACAAGGAAAGATACTACCAATCCACACAATGCAATACTTGCCTCATAACCATTCTCCAATGGGGATAATCCATTAGCTATGATGCCTTTGATAAAATACAATGCAACAACTTAGAAACTTACATGTATACACTTAGACTAACAGTGCTCCACGCCATAGCCTCATCTGGACACTCCATATACCTCATATTGCTCTCCCGGCCCAACTTCTCCAGATCTCCAAAGTTCCAACATCTATTTCTTTTTGAACCATTGTTAGCTAAGATTTTTTTAATATTCTAATTAAAAACCCACTTTCCATAGCTTAAGATTTATTAATGCGTCTTAATGTAGAAACTCCAAATCTTGCACTTCTGGCTTAAAAATCCACAGGACCTCATGACCGCAACTGGATATAGCCTCTGCCAACTTACCATAAAACCAGGCCCCATCTCCAGGAACCACTCGTTCAATGTCTCATGTTACTTTAGGACCTTATCTGGGTGAAAGCATGTTAGGGCCTACATAAAAAATTACCAAAAAGGTGTACTTCTGTGCAAGTACATAATTGTATTTTAAAGTACCTAGACTACAAGATTGACTAAAAGAAATTGTGTTATGTCCAAGAGTAGTAGTACATACATGTTGTAAGGTACTTTGTGATGTCAAGTAGATGTTAAGAACTCAAATATACCATCATCTTTGACTACCCAGAGTATTTTCCAGGTAGTTTCCAAAACATGTAGGCCCTAACATGCTCTTACCCATCTTGTTTAATTCAACAAAGCATACTTAAATAACTAATAATCAAATCAGACCTACCTCCTGCATCTGTACTGAACTTACTATTGTGGATAGTTTGTGCTAGATCCCTGCCCTTGTACTTCCATAGTTTCCGTTATACTCCTTGTATATTTATTTATCCACTTCTTATAACTTTATTTAAGGTGTACATGACATTTGTTAACAAGACATCAAGGAAAAGGACAAATAAAACAACGAAACAACCAACAAACAGATCGGGTTACAGACCGGGTTGCAACTTTTTGGAGCTGCCCACAATGCATCGGGGTTCTAATGCCCAAATCGGCCTGTTCCATGTCATATCGGGATGTTTCCAGATCTTCTGGCTCCGTCGGCGACGATTCCGTCTGTTGCATGAAAAAACCGTTGTTGCAGCCCATAACTTCTCAACTAGATTCCTCCTGCGTCAATTTCGGCCTACTCCAGGCTCTTTTAGGACAATTACCATGCATCTAGATTAGTTTCTATTCCATCTTTCGTCCCTCTGGATGTTTCTGCACGCCATACTTTCTTGAACATACATAGCCAAACCTTTGCATAAATCCAATGATATCAGCCCATGTACCTCAAATTAACTCAACAAAACCCCACCTGTAAGAAGATGTTTGATGCCGTTCTTGATGTGATCTCCAAGCTCTTGCCTCTTTGGTGTCTCCAACAGAATCCTTCTATGCTCTGCAATTCGTCTCTGGCCTCCTACAAAAGCTTTGCAAGGCTCCTTCTCAAAAACACAAGAAAACCCTTGCTTTTAAGCTCTCTACACATGCATGTACGCATGCATGCATGCCATGCATGTATACATGCGTATTTAAATACGCATGCTGCCCCATCAAGTGGCCAGGTCTGTTACAAACAACATCCTATTTTTAATAAGAAAGATATTGCTTTGCTTTTGTGATAAAGTAATGAACATGTCATTTTGCATATGGAATTGCATTGTGATAGTAAAGTGGCCCTTGCCACACTATTTCATGTTGGAATTTATAGATTCTATTAAACATGGATAAATCTTATAACCACGTGTTAATGTCTCAATTGCCTGATTTAAGTAGTTCATATCTTATGCCATGTACATATCTTATGGGGGGGGGGAGAGAGACTGTAATATGCCCGATGTTATACGGTCCTTGTATCAGGCATTAATGTCTATACAAGGCCTCGTTATCAGCCAGACTTATCTATATATACCTTGATTTGTGTCTCTTTGTTCTTTGGCTCCTACTCATAACCTACTTTAATGGAAACCTTCATACATTTACCAGATATGAAACTTCACCACATCCATAACCAACAAGAGTCATTATAAGCTATATATATATTATGGACGTAATCATATACTTGAAATTTGGAAAACCTCTTTCATTCTCCAGAAGAAGCTCCATCCATAATGACGTTAAAACTACTATCTATCTATCTTATCGTTTTATTTATTTATTTACTTATTTATTTACTTATTTATTTATTTATTTATTTATGATTTGAAGCTAATATATGCGATTGTATTCAATGTTGATGTTTCCAGTGTCAAGAGGAGCCATCCTTTGGAAGAGCTCCTTTGGAAGGTCAAGCTCAGCATTGCAAGGGTCGTCGGCTTCATTGCAATAGTCAATAACTGTGATAGTGAAAGTGTCATGGTTATAACAACCTGCCCCTAAATTATTGGCACGGACACACTTGATCTAGTACTTGGCACCACATCCATTTCCATTATTATAGATGGATTTGCTTCCTGCAGCAAACATGGGTCCTCGTACGCTACGGGTGGCATAAATGATGCCATTTTTAGCGCTAAATAATAGCGCTAATTAACCCGGTGTAACTGAATTTTTAAATTTTATTTTAGCACTAAATCCCGCCCATGGGATCCTAAACCATCGAACCTTTCTTCCTTTCCTTCTTTCTTGGAGTTTCTTGGATCAGATTCAGAAACATAGCTACTCCCCATCGAGATCCCCGTACTCTGCTTGGTTAACTAGCCGGATCAAATTGCTGTGACTGCGCTGCTCCTACAGCAGTAATTATTGAAATTCATTATTTGTACCATTCTAAACAATCAATTGCCAGACATTAGATTCAACAAAATCCCCAATCGAGATCCCATTTCCCTGCTTGGTTAACTGGCTGGATTAAATTGCTGTGATTGTGCTGCTTCCACAACAGTAATTATCGAATTCGGTTATTTGTACCATTCTAAACAATCGATTGCCAGACAATCGGGATCCTATTACCCTGCTTGGTAAAGAGCTCGGATCAAAATGCTCATCTGAACAATTTCTCAGACTCAAGAAAAGTTGTTTTAGTGGTAAGCATCTAATCTTTGTTGACAAATCTTTGGCATTGAGTTGCGCCCTACAGTCTCTCGTGGTCTCAATCTATGATGGGGTTTGAGGGAGGTTCCTCTTTGTGTCGGATGATGATATTTTTGCATAAGGACTTTTCTCTAGAATGCTATGGTTCTCTTCTTATATAGAAGAGAACCATCATTCTAGGGATAGGGACGCCAGTTTTAGCGCTAGCTCTCTTTTTGGACCCAAGCTTTCTTTGGCCCTTTCTCCCATAAAAGCCTTGTATCTTCCTTCATTCCTCATCGGCATTTCCTTTGAGCTGAATCTTGTTGTTGTACGGAGTCCTCCTCCCCCAACCACACTCTGCTATATGGGTTTTACTTTTTGTTCAATGTTGGCCGATGGGCTTCTGCATTTTTCCCAGCGTAGCAGTTGGTGCTTCTGGAGGGCACCAAGGGGAAGGCCCCCTAGGTCGAGCCTATATATTCCTATCTTGGCGTAGCCCCCTGGCTTCCGAGGATCCTCGTGGATCATCTCTTCAATTTTCAATATTGTGCTCTTATATTTCTAGTCCAACTTTATAGCTTGCTGACTCTTTGTCCGTGGATGGCTCCTAACACAGTTGATAGTCACATATGGTTAGGTCTTGCAATTTGGAGCTCATTGATGTGCATAGGGCTGCTTTTTATACGCCTCTAGGTCGAGCCTATATTTTCCTATCTCGGCGTAGCCCTATGGTTTCCGAGGATCCTCATGGATCGTCTTTTCCATTTTGATATTATGCTTTTGTATTTCTAGTCCAACTTTGTAGCTTGCTGACTTTTGGCCCGTAGATGTCTCCTAACACAGTTGGCAATCACATGTTGTTCGGTCTTGCAGTTTGGAGCCTCTGATGTGCATAAGGTTGCTTTTTATACAAGCGGCCAAGAGGGACACATAGAGCGGTATCTTAGCAGGACAGATTTAAGTCACTGCTTGGATGGGTAGCACGACCTGACTATTGCAGTTGTCGGATGATGATATTTGTGCATAAGGACCTTTCCCCAGAATGATGTGTGGAATTCAAGATGGACACACCCTTTGCAAAAAGGAGGTTCTTCTATACAAAAGGGAGCTTTAACTACTCATGATAAGTCAGTGGTTCACAAGCTTGCTACTTTACACATGGAAGCTAAGAAGAAGCCACCAACTTCCACTATTCCAAAACATGTTGTGCTTATGTGTGAACAAGAAAGGGCTCGCATCATTTGACAAGTTCGCCTTCCACACCCGTTATGGACATTATGAGTTCACAGTTATGCCTTTTAGACTCACTAATGCACCAACAACCTTCATGCATCTCATGAACGATGTCTTCAAGAACTATTTAAATGAGTTTGTCATTATTTTCTTTGATGACATTCTCATCTACAATAAGACCCTGGAGGATCATGAAGGTCATCTGAAATCGGCACTCCAGAAGTTGCGGCACAATCTTTGAAGGAATATGAGAGGCTTTGTGAATTACAAAGATTGATTGGGACTCCTAATATGCCCATCAACGACGAGTACGCATCCTGTACAAATCTCATAGCAGGTACATCGAATTGATTCATGTTTAATTTATATGTACCTTTCTATATAGATTAGTTTGTTCTTTTCTTTTCTCTATTAAATGTTCATTCATTTCATTTTGTCAATCTCATTTAGGTAAAGATTTTATGGCTGCTGCCCATCGAGTCTACTTAGAGATTTTATTGAAGGAGGTTGTGGAGAGTTCATTCTACTCCATAATGGTTGACGAGAGTACTGGTAGATCTTCGGAGCAACATCTCATTGTTTACGTGTGTTATTTAACAGAGAAAGGCAAGGGCATACCATGCACACGTTTCTTGAAGTTACTTGGAATCAAAGATGGTACATCTAATACCCTTTATCTTGTTTCTTGTTTGGATGAATTGGGGCTGCCTATGTCAAGACTAGTTGGCATTGCATCCGATGGTTGTTCGACAATGGTTGGGTCACAAAATGGTCTTGTAACACAACTTCAGATGTGCCACATTTAGTAAGTGCGCATTGTATTGCTCATCGAGAAGCACTTGCAGTTAGTGATGCTTTCAACTACTTTTGTATATTTAAAGATCTTGAGAAATTGGCGAGGAAAGTGAGTTCATGGGTGGGTAGATCTTCAAAAACGCATGCAAGTTTATGTTCATTGGACGAGGTTTTTGAGTTGCCAAAGATTAACTTGCAACAAATCCATGACATGAGATGGCTTTCTCGTGGCAATGTCATCTCACGTATGCCGGCTCTTATGCGCTTATGGGAAACAAATGAAGAACGCGAACCACTAAATTGCTTCAAGAAGGCAAGTGTGCAATTCTATTTTCATTTCCTTGTTGATGTTTTATTGGAGCTTAATGTCTTGAATAAGCTTTTCCAAGAAGGCATGGTTGAAATTTCAAGCATATCATCTACGGTTTCTAATACTATTGCTATTTTAGACTCAAGGTATCTTGGTACATCTTTTGGAAGACGTGCCAAGTATACTACCGAATTCTTAGCGATGGTTCAAGAGCATCAAGGCGACTTGCTTTATAAGGAAGATGGAGGTTCTCGTCATAGGTATATATGAATTCTTTTAATATTAAATGTTCGTTTTGTATTGTCACTTCATAGTTATATATTTTATTGTAGGTACATGCTTTCCTTTGATACACCTTCATTTGGAGACACAATTGCATCGTGTGTCAAAGTTGGTTAAGAATTTGTGAAGAAAGTCATATCATGTTTGAAGCAAAGATTTGATGATAGAGGGGAAGATTTGTTAGCAAGCACAAAGTTATTCTCCACAAATGAATATCCTATGGATTTGAAGGAAATGGAAGATCAAAAACATAAGTGGACTATCATTTTGTGCAACAATTTTGGGAAAGGGAAATATGCATTTCTTGATATTGAAAAGTGCAAAGGGCAAGCATATTCATTTATAGTAAGATTACAGGTGCAACAAAGCCATAAGAACATGAAGACTTTATGGGATGCTTGTAGAGTGTATGATTTCTATTTTGATGTGTATGATGATGTGATGAAGTTATGGCAAGTAGTTCTAGTTCTTCCAGCATCTTCTGTAGAATGTGAATGTGGATTCCGAAGGCAAAACTTGGTAAAGGATGATGATCGAGAATCTTTGAATCTGAAAACTCTTGAAATGTTGATGTTCTTATCATTATCATCGCCTGACGTGGCAGATGCAGACTATGACATGATCTATGCTAATGGGATAGATCATAAGCAACGCCGCATGGTGCTATTGTAAATTTTGGGCTAATTATTTTGAATACTAATATATGACGGCCTATAAGCTTTATATGTGAAATGTATATGATGAAGTGTTTTTGCTTTTGTATAAAAAATGTGCTTATTTATTGCAGCTTTAACAAATGGCTAAGAAAAAATTTAACCTGCAAATGAATGGCATCGTGACAAAATTGCCATTCAACATGAATGGCAACTCTAAAAGTTGCCCGTAAAAAAATGGAGATACCACCATTCAATTTTAAGGTTTGCTTGGCTCCTGATGTGCTTAGGACTGCGGCAGAGAGGTGCTTTGGGATAAGCCGCTCGCGACGGACCTCCAGGAACACAACCTTATAGCGCGTCCTTATTTGTTGAGTCCGAAAATAAGTAAAAGAAGAAGCAATTTTTATGTCATACCATAATCCAATTAGACATATGACACATATACCAAGTCTGCCACAACTCAATCGGACATATGATGCACACACCACACCAACTTGCTTTGTTTGGTCCTGCCCCAACCTGATTGGACATATGATGTATATACCGTACCAACTTTGCCACAATTGGATTGGCAACCTGATTGGATATATGATGCACACACCACATCAACATTGCCACAATTCGATTGGATATATGGCACGCACGCCACGCCAACATTGCTTATACTGCATCAGCATTGCCACAATTCGATTGGACATATGATGCACACATCATGCCAACATTGCTACAATTCGATTGGCAGCCTGATTGGGCATATGATGCACACTCCACACCAACATTGCCATAATTCAATTGGATATATGATGCACACACCATGCCAACATTGCTTATACTGCATCAAGGTTGTGACAATTCTATTGGACGTATGACGCACCAAGCCAGCATTGTCATAATTCAATTGACAACTTCATTGGACATATGATGCACACACTACACCAACAGCCACTATTCGATTGGATATGACGCACATACCACGCCAACACAGCTTACACCACATCGACATCATATGACGCACGCACCATGCCAACATAGCTTACACCACATCAACATTGCCACAATTCGATTGCCCGATTAGACAATGCACACACCACGCCTACACTGTCACAATTCGATTTGATATACGATGCACACACCATGCCAACATTGTTTATATCACATCAACATTGCCACAATTCGATTAGGCATTGTCACAATTCAATTGGGTTTACGACGCACACACCATGCCAACATTGCTTACACCACATCAACATTGCCACAATTCGATTCGGCGTATGATGCACACACCATGCCAATATTGCTTTGTTAAGTCCTGCCCCCCAACCACCTTACTTTAAATGTGACCCTGGGCAGCCTCAAATTCAAGACATACTTATTCTAGGACTACCATGTTACCACTAGACCAAACGCCCATGCACACCATTCTGGCAGTAGACACACCTTTCTAATTTGATATTTCTCAGACATCCTTTAACATTTTATGCAATCCGGATCCACGAGCTTAAATTTATAAATGGTAGAGTTTAAACCTCGACAAGAGAGTACCCTTTACATTCAATTGAGTGATTGGAAGTGTTGCTCCCTAGTCAATAATTACATTGTGTTCTTCATGCTTGCAATATATGGACACCAAATCCTGCTCATGATGATATTTTCAAGAATGTTATAGAATCACAATCTTCACTAAGTTGCTTAATGGGATTTAAATTGCTTGAAGTATCAATCAATGACTAGGCCTTACACCCATAGGGCAATGTAAGGTGTGATCTATGCACTCCTAGACCAATTGATGTACTTCTGATCCAATATATCCCATGGAAAATAAGCAAACAACAGGGTGGGTGGAGAAAAAGAGAGTACAAAATGGGATGCCTAATCTGCTTGTCAAAATTGCAAGCAATTACGTTCTGCGAAATTGCTGCTGGCTGTATGATGATGATGATTAGGATCAGATGCTTCGGATCTTGCAAAACCAGATAGCGGACTGTCGGGATTCGGAAATGGATGATTTAGAGTTACAGACCTGATCTTCAAATGTCACAAAGGTATGTTCTTGCAAACGCACAGTTCCCAGTGCAGGCTAAATTAGCTGCATTTAGTTTTGATTTATTCCCTCCCGCGGTATATCACATTTGCATTTTAATTCTTCTTTGGTAGCTCAAGATAGACATATACTCGATGAGAATTGGTGCCTTCTTCTGCTTCTTCTTCTAAAGAAAAAGGAAAAGCAGTGTCTGTCTTCTGCTAACGGCGAATTCATTCATGAGAGCACAGGCACAACCAGGTTTGCAGCCATTGTTGTCAATAAGAATCTAAATTCTGCGGTGTAAGGGAATTGATTACATTGTGGCATAAACGATAGATATACTTTATGCTTACATGCATCAGTACAAAGTGTTTTTCCTCCAAAAGCAAAGAGCAGAGCTTCTTAAGCTGATAGTGTGTTTCTCCTACATTTTTGGAAATGCATAAATTCTCCTCCTATAACGCAATTCAAGGTTCCTGAGAAAGCAAGGAGAATTAAAAAAAATGGCATCTCCATAAATTCAAGGAATTATGTCAATTGGAATACTTAATGTCTCTACTGTTGCAGCTTCCAGATGGCAGGAACCTCCAAGAAATTGGAACATATCAGGGTTGTTTCAACGACAAGTGAAAGGATCTATGCTGGATATAGATTGTGCCGTGCAAAATAATACTCACAATTATTATATTAAACTCTTGCAAGAATGTAAAGCTCTAGCAGATGGAAAGAAAGTCCATGCTCACATCATTAATGGTATGTGCAATCCTAACAGGTCTCTTGGGAACACAATTCTTTACATGTATGTCAAGTGTAGTAGTTTAAGTGATGCCAAAAAACTCTTCGATTTGCTCCCTACACCCAATGTCTTTTCCTGGACTATGATGGCTAGAGGTTATATTATCAATGGATATGCCAAGGAGGGGATCATTATTTTCCAGGAAATGCAACAAGATGTCAAAAGGGTTGATAAAATTACCCTTTGTCACATTCTCAAAGCATGCTCCAGCATTGCAGAACTAAGGAAGGGCAAGTGGGTTCATGCCTGTTTGTTGGCATCTGAATTTCACTCTATTTCTTTAATCAAGACTACGATTATTAACATGTACATAAGCTGTGGGCATATAAAAGGTGCTCGTGAAGTATTTGAAAGAACAGGCATACAAAGTGTAGTTTCATGGAATGCGATCATTGCAGGGTACGTGGGAAATGCGGACCACAAGGAGGCTGTAAATCTGATTGGACAAATGTGCCAGAGAGGCATAAAACCAGACAAGTTTAATTTCATTGCCATTCTTGGTGCATGTGCTAATGCAAGAGCTGCTGTGAATGGTACATGTGTTCATGTCATTATCATCAAATCCGGATTTGAAGGCGAAATTCTAATAGGAAACACCCTTCTAGACATGTACGGCAAATGTGGAAATACAGAGATTGTATGTTGGCTCTTTCAAAGGATGCATGAGCATGATACTGCCTCATGGAATGCTGTCATTAATGCATATGCACAAAATGGTCGTGGCAAAGAAGCCCTTGGTTTGTTCAAGATAATGGGCCAGGAAGGCATCAAGCCAAATGATATCACATTTTCAACTACCATTTATGCTTGTGCAAGCATGCTAGCTTTTGAACAAGGGAAACTACTTCATTTTGAAGTTATGCAAAATGGATTTGAGTCAAACATTTGTGTGTCAACTGCACTTGTTGACATGTATGCCAAATGTAGCAGCATTGAAAATGCACGTCATCTGTTTGAAAGCATGGTTAGACGTGACATTGTGTCATGGAATGTGATGATTGGGGCATATGCAAAACATGGAAATTACGAAGAAGCTTTCCGAATATCTGCTCAAATGCGTCAGGAAGGAATAAAACCAGATGCGTTCACATTCACAACCATGCTTGGTGGCTGCAAGGGCATAGGAAATTTGCAGCATGGGAAGTTGGTCCATGCTCAGATCATAAAGGCTGGGTGTTACGGCAATGTTTATGTTGGAAACACAATCATTGATATGTACTCCAGTTGCGGGTGCATGGAGAGTGCATGCAGGGTGTTTGTACACATGCCTATGAAAGACATAGTTTCATGGAATTCAATGCTTGCTGGTTACGATCAAAATGGAAATTTTAAGCAAGCCCTCCAACTTTTTAAGATTATGCAAAACGGTCGCATAGTGCCAAACATGTTGACTTTTCTTAGCGTTCTCAATGCTTGCACAAATCTTGCTGACCTAGGCGAGGGTGAGGAGGTCCATAAGCATATTGTGAATAGCAGAATTGAAGCATGTACCTTAGTTTCCAATAAACTTCTTGATATGTATGCAAAGTGTAGGCAGATAGCACTAGCAATGCAAATCTTTGATAAAATGTCTGCCCGGGATGTAGGTACATGGAATGCAATTATTGCAGGTTATGTAAAAGCTGGAGATGATGTAAAAGCACTCGAACTCTACGATGAGATGCAGGAGTCTGGTGTGAAGCCAGATGTAAATATTTTCATTACCATTTTCAATGCCTGTACCAATAGTTTAGACATTGAAAAGGGAAAACTATGCCATGCACAGTTCATACAAACTAGAGATCTGAGTATCTTTGTTGAAACAGCAATTTTGCATATGTATGCAAAATGTGGAAGCATAAGCATTACTTGTGAAGAATTTGTTAGGATGCCAGTAAGGAGTATTGTCACATGGAATGCATTGCTTACAGTTTGTTATGATAGCAAGTATGTGTTAGAACTCTATATGCAAATGCAAAAGGAAGGTGTAGAACCAGATTGTATTACATTTACTTGCCTTCTTCGTGCGTGTGCTAGGAAAGAACATGGAAAGTGTCTTCATGCCTACCTCATTAAATCTAATTGCGAGTCAGATGCTCACCTTGAAAGTTCACTTATTGGTATGTACAGCAAGTGTGGAAGTATACAAGAGGCCTCTTGGGTGTTCAACACTCTCCCCACAGAAGACATGATCACATGGTCTACAATGATGGCAGCTTATGTTCGGCATGAAATGAGCAAAGAAGCCCTTAGTCTGTATTTCCATATGCAAGAGAAACGAGTAAAGCCAGATAAAGTCACTTTGCTTAGTGTTGTTAGTGCATGTTCTGGTTTAACAGGCTTGAGACATGGAAAACAGGTTCATGCTAGCATACTAAACCTTGGATATGAATCAGATATATCCATTGCCAATGCACTGCTTGACATGTATGCCAAGTGCGGAGCTACTGAAAGGTTAAGCCCAGTGTTTAGCAAAATTGTTTCACCAAGTAGAATAACTTTCACAACAATAATTTCAGGACATGCCCAGCATGGTTGTGGCATGAAAGCCCTTTGGTTCTTTAGGAAAATGCAGGAAGGAGGAATAAGTCCAGACAATATAACTCTGATTTCCCTTCTGTCTGCATTCAGCCATGCAGGATTAATTCATGAAGGATGTCACTATTTTCTGGTTATGAATTGTAATTTTGATGTTAGTCCGATAGAGAAGCACTATGCATGCATTATTGATCTTCTTGGACGTGCAGGTCACGTGAATGAGGCAAAGGACCTCATTGATGCAATGCCGTTTGAATCGAATGACAGCCTTTGGATTGCCTTACTGGATGCATATGCAGCTCATAGGAGTACCATATCGGTAGCAGAAAGTCTGCGTTTGTAAAATGTAAAAAGGACTTTCAATTCATCTTAGATTGTGGCTATAGATAGCAATGTTTTTGCCTAGGAGTTTGTGGCGAAGCTTATTCTTATTTATTTTTATCCTATATTATGAAAGGGCCAGGACCAACTTATGATGCCTAAAATTGGAATACCAACAATACAAAAATATGTCAAAAAAATGATTGAATACACAATGGTTAATAATTTCCACAACAACAACAATAGTCACTACATACGCTGCTCTTCATGATTCGAACCTAAGTATCACCATTCAGCATAAACAGAAAGAAATCAGTATACATTTTAATTCAAGCTCAAGCAATCGTGGCCGGATTTCAAGACACGCATCACAAAAACTTAAGAATAATGCAATTAACCCTGCTTCAGATGTGTTAAGCCGGCAAGAAGGATTCAGACTCACCCAGCAATAAGGATTCACGGATATGCAAGGGAAGCCGAAATTGCAAATTGATCGATTCTTTCTGCTCTGGCATAAGCAGAAGGCCATATTCAAATTCGCTTTTGAAGCATAAAGAATTGGAAAGAATGTCATATTTTATACCTAAGCTGCATCTGCCTACACATGCACAGAGGAAATTCTGCAACTTTTTATAAGCTCTTGAAGTACAGAAGAATGGGAAGTCGGGAAAAGAAATGGGAAACTGAGGAAGGAAGGAAGGAAGTATATTTTAACGTCCGCGGAGGCCAAACTTGACCTATGAGACGGTACATGCAGTACACAAAGCAGATAAAACCACACCAAAAAGACAAATGCTACTATACAATGTGTCCCTACTACTGGGATGAAAAAACCCCCACATGGGAGGAAAACCCTGGTAGTAGGCTCTCAGATCCCTTGTCCTATAAGGGATTCTCTGACGGCAGAGACTTGCAAAATGTAGGATGCGAGACGTGCAACCATTGGCGATGATGCAAAGAATTGATGCAAATGGTGCCGCAGAGCATCTAAGATCGGATGTGTTGCTTTCGGATATGATATGTCGGACACTCTTGCGAGAGCATGGTGCTCATCCCTCATCGTCCGCATGTGGCAACACCGGCATATTCTCTCATGCCGGGGGGATTCTCGCCCTCCATCCGTAGTCCAACGACTGCCTCTCAATCTCGAGATGATGGGACCCCGCCCTCACAGAGGCAATAGCTCTCCGTTTCTTCATAGATATATGCGCTTTCAAGCAATGGTATGGGCCATGTTCGGTGTTGGATTAACTTGCGCGGTGGTAGTGCTCGCTTTTTAGGCTTTGCACAGTGGTCGCGATCCCACGTGTGAGTGGTGGCAAAGTGAGGTGTGCGACCTGTCCCCGGGCATCGCATAGCCACAACTGGCCGGTAGTCTATAGACCACGCGTTAACGAACCCCCGACGGCGGTGCTCTCGCCATACCCTCCTCTCATCATTGTGGCTCTTGTGCCAATAACAAAGCCCTGAGGAAGACGTTGTGCATCCATGCTAGTGACCTTGTGGAAATATGCAAGATAAGCACAAGATAGCGGAATGTTGCGGGGGGCGTAACCCGCCTCATATAGCAAAAATCGATAAGGCACCGCGGTCCTTGATACCTAGGGTCAGATGTTAAGAAGGCCTTCGCGACCCTCTCTAGCTTATCCTGGTGTTCTTGCTAATTCTTTGGACCCCAGACCTCTACCCCATACAACAATACTGGTTCAACGAGTGCTCTGAACAGGTGTGCTCTACGTGCCCAAGCAACGAAATGTTAGGGTAGGCCACATTTCTTGTTATTATTATCTGTTTTACATCCTATAATTTTCTATGAGTTTCCTGTGACACCTGGCAGGGTGCTAGTGCCAGCTGTCCTAGCTAGTGCCATCTGGCTCAAAAATTTCCTCTATGCAAACCGAAAAGGCAAAAAACGCCCCAAAATATAAAGCTTTGTGCAAATATAAAATGCAAATAAGCCATAAAGTATGGAGCTCTCTGCAAAGGAAAATGCCCCAACAGACTCCAACGGACTGGTCGAACTCAAACTACAGGGCACAAACAATTGGTCAAATCTCAAACACCGCAGGAGAAAGCCTGCATGCCAAAGAAAATCTGGAGCAATGCAATCGAAACCAAAATAAGCCAAAGAAAATCCGGAGCAGTGCAATCGAAACCAAAGTAAACTCAGGCCGACTTGGGGCGGCCCAAAGAAACCTAAAACACTAATCTGCATAGCAAATTCATATGCATAAGAAAGGTCGGGATAGGCTTGCAAGAAAGCACAGAAGCAAGAAAGAAAGGTCGAGATAGCCTTGCATGTTACTCCAACCAACAGAACTGTAAAAAAAGCACACGGATCAATAATATTCTCGTAGAAACATGGAAAAATAAAAGGAAGTCGTGATTTTACCTGAAGATTTCGCCAAAATATCAAGATCTTTCGCAAGAAATGATGCTGCACTGTTGCATGTACCTCCAGCCGACGAAATCTACAAGAAAAACATGTTAGGACGCATGCTTTCACAAAAATCATGCCAAAATCGAAAGATAATCATCAAAATCGAAAGATAATCATGCTAAACCTCTGAAAATACTGTCAGAAAATGCTGAATAAACACAAAAGATGCTGGCGCCACTGAAAATGTCCAAAATCGAGGCGCTACCGCCAAAATCAACCCCAGACAGTCCGCAACACACAAAAAGACGATCCAGCAAGCAAAAAAATGGACAAGGAAGCTAAGCGGCTAACGGACCGCCATAGCCGACCTCGCCATAGCCAAAAATGTGAAGACTGTCCAAAATGTCCCAAAATTTGGCCACACGTGCGAAATGTGGCCTACCCCTAACATTTCGAGGGGGAATGTTCGGGCGTAGGCCATTACGCAGGGTGCGGCCACTGGCTCGCCCTCCGGGCTCGCCAGGTGGCCTTACCCCGCGTAATGGCCTATGCCCGAACATTACCCCTAACAAAACCATGTGCCGTGACCTGCAGTCTCCGTCTCTAACCTGTGCAACCGCCCCTATGTCACTGCCCTTGTGCAACCTGTCAGAAAATAGAGAATAGAATGGAATAAATTAGTATGGTTTTTATTGTCCACAATGACCATTCAGCCTATGGGATGCTATTACTGGGTTAAAAACCCCACTCTTAAAGGCCTTCGAGGGAAAAACCATAGCAATCAAACTATACAAATATTACATATCATGAAATATATATACAACTCAGGTGAGTGTCGAGGCCATAGCTAATGCACAATTATAGAAACTTTGGAAAACGCTCATGTAACTACGATTATATAGTGAAAAGTTAGATAGAAGATGACGCCTTTTTTCTTGAAAATTTTGTTTTTACGGTTTAAGGCTACATTCGCACCCGCGGTTAAGTTAAGTTAAAATATGGTTTTTAACTAAATTTACATTCGCACCACTAGTTAAGTTAGCATATAGTTAAGAAATATAGTTAAGAATTTAGTTAACTTTTTTAACCAAAAACACTAACTAGACTTGTCTTCGCATTTTGTTCAGTTAAGTTAGCAAAATCAACTAAAAGTTAACTAAATTAAAAATTAGCATTAAAAGTTAAATGACCTCATAGAGGTCACTTTAAGTTTAGTTAAATGTGCTTATAATTTTTTATGCCTTTGGCTAACTTAACTAGACATGTTCGAAAGCATTTAGTTAGCTAGTTAAGTTATTATTTAACCAAATTTTTTAACTAAACGAGTGCGAAATGGTTTTCCGTTAAGTTAGCCTAACTAATTTTTTTAACTAGCTTTGGTGCGAAGGCAATCACCGGTTAGTATTAACTTAACTTTAACGGTAAAAGTTAACTTAACTAAACTTAACCATGGGTGCGAATAGACCCTAAACCCTCTTCTTGGCAAAAAATAAAGTTTGAACACGAATTTAACTTGGTGTGAATTATCTTGCGGACCGTGTAGAAGGCCTGTATTTCTATATTGCTCTCGTTTTGATCTATCTATGGATAGAAAGTTCTTTACTATTTTGAAAGAAGATTCTCGACTAACTTTTGATTTTCTCAAAGGTCATCTCTTCACATCAGAGTATGCATTTGTACCAAATTGTGAGGAATTTGAAGTGGAATTGGTGGAATCTTTGCGTGCTGAAGTTACGAGTAGCAAGAAGCCAATAACAATTGGTATCATCAATGTATTCTGTGATTGAAATGATAATCCAATGGTGGTTAAGATATATTCAGATTAAATAGTGGTATTGGGTTCCGATCTCCTTTTAGTTTGGAATGGTGAATATTCATTCACAAGACACCCCCAGCCATTGGCACCTATTCACAACTATGGATTGTTTATCTCTCCAATTAGATCCTAAAAGGTTCTATCCAATGTCAGTTTTCACTTCCTTTGTCTCCCTTAATGCTGTCGTACAATTTCAATATCTGCGTCTGCCTCGAAATCTGAGCCCAACTTTACTCTGTTTCTTTCCAAAAATTGTGGATGATTGTCGATATTCCTAAAACTCTTTCGAACTCCACCAGTATCTGTTCTGGGAACTTTAATCTCATGGATAGCTACATTGTACCTTCTAGATCACGGTCCTAGGACATCCCTTAAAAAGGCTTGGAAGATTCTAACTACAACATGCTTTCAAATATCGGTTGAGCGAAAAAACTTTAGAAACATCAAAGAACAACTTCCCCCGATAACGAAACTCACCAGAGGTATAGCTCTGAATTTTAAATCTTGTAAAAATAGAATAGAATAGAATAGAATACATTATTGTCCCTTGTGCCCTGAGGCCCGTGGACTTATGTAACATGGGCGAGCTCCCTGATGGGTGCTACTAGCACATCATGCTGGTTCTTATTGTAGCCTTTTCTGAAGGCTTCACTTTTTCCTATTAATACCGGCACCTCGCTTTGGATCGGCTTCAAGGCCGTGCACAGGTGCGTCGTTATCAATCAGCTTTGAACTGAGCATTTCTGGGCAGGTATGGTGCGCCTCTCTGGCGGTTCATAACAAAAGCCCTTTTTCTTTATGTACTTCCCGGTGTCTTGCCGTCATTTCCCGTATTGCGTCTGCCAAATCCCTCATTGTTTCTGTCCTTGCCATCATGGTGTGTACATGCTGACCCCATCTTATGTTTCTGTACTTGTTCCTGATGTCTTCATATATTGGGCACTCATTTAGCATATGATTTTCATCTTCCACTTCCCCTCTGTCACATATTCTGCATATCCGATCATGTATAAGTTGCAGAAGCAAGCAGGCTTTGATACCATACATAAAGCTTTTACCAAAGCTATTGAGATTGCTAACATGTTTTCCTATCTTCCTGATGATGTGCACTCATCTAATGACCCCTTCTTTCCAGATTATGAACCAGAATACATGGGCCCAGATCCAATACCAGTTTATGCATTGCAAAAGGAAAAGAAGAAAGTTAAAGCAGAAGACACAGCTAGTCCTACCTCTGATGGCAGGGCAGAAATCACTAAAGTTTCAGAAGCCTTGCTAGAGGTCACCAAACAATTACAAGAAATGAAAGCTGCAAGACCTGCGAGAAAAACCTATGCCCCATGTGTGCACCGCCTAAGGGACACTCACTCCTTAGATTTTTGTTGGTACAGACCCTGCCCAAAATGTGGAAAAAGAGGACATTATGGTAAAGAGTGTCCAGTCTGCCACTTTTGCAAAGCTGTTGGTTATTATGAAGAGAGATGTAGTGTCAAAGAGTATTTTGCAAGACAAGAAGTGACCAAAAGTGCTGAACCAAGTGCACCTAGCAGATTGGCCACGAAAACTTCTCCTGCAGTTAGGTTTGCTACTGACATTAGCACTTCAATCAGGTTTATGCAGGAAGACCAAGAAGAGGAAATTATGGCTGTACACACAAGAGCTATGCAAAGCAAGGAAGTTGCATCAACCAGCAAAGAAGCTGAGGTAATCAAAGAAAAAGTGGCCGAGAAAAATCAGGTTGTACCCCTCCCTCCTAATCAAAAGTTCATTAAGAGAGAAAAAGAAGGTGATGACTTTGAGTGTCTAATGAAAAATGCTAAGGTGAGTGTAGACTTGCTAACTTTGCTAAAAATTGCCCCATCCTATAGAAACAAGATTATGGACTTAACAAAAGAAGATCAAGTCAATCTCTCTCAAGAGGAGTAGATAGCCTTTGCAAATCATATTAGTGAGCAAATGCTTGTGCAGAATGAATATGATCCTGGTGCCTTCACATGTGAAGCTAGGTTAGGAAAAAATCTGCTTTCTAAAGTACTTCTTGATGGGGGCTCTCCACTTAATGTGATGCCTCACCATATAATGAAATCATGTGGCTTAGAAGTTGACAAAAAAGCACCTATGGTGCTTAAATCTTTTTCCAACTCTAGGATCAATCCAATTGGTCTGCTTAGCAACATCCCAATTGATGTGGGAGGAATAAGAGTTGCTGCAAGCTTTATGGTGGTTGCATTTCAGGGTGTTAAAGAGAGGCGATTATTCGTCAATTGGCGAATTTTTGGGACATTTACAAAAAAATGTGGCGAAACCATTGAATAGAACATTTTTCGAAAAAAACTTTTTTTTCGCCATGCCGAAAGGGGGAAATCCTATGACAGCGGACGATTCGCCGAGAAATTTTGCCGCCAGGTGAACTGATTCGCCTTGATTGAAGACGATAGGTGCACACCAAGAAGCCTTAAATCGCCATGTTTACTCCTTTTGGCATTTGCAGTTTTCAATTAGGGCTTTTTAGCTATGGAGTTTTCGTGTTGTTCTTTTAGCTCGGCATTGAACACATCAAGCACAGGTTTAATAGATATGGTGCTTCTTCTTATTTGATTGCATATTGAGTCATAGTGATGAATGATTTTTGCAGGCAGATCACTCAAAACGTCACAAATTAAGAGCAAAATCGAGGACTTGTATTTGCAAAACTGTTATTGATGAGTCATAGATAGCTCATACAAGATATAGCCAATGTAATCTGAGAACTTTAGTTGCTTCTGGAATTGCTCAGGTGATAAAGTTTCTATTTATTTAGTAGTCATATGGATTATGGATCTATGAACATCGATAAGTAATCAAATTTGCTGGTTCTACTATTAGGAAGTTGCTTGGAAGTTATTTGGTGCTGCTTTTACAGTTCAGATAGTAGGAGATTCTCTTTGCATGTAAGTTCAAAAGTTATCTTAAGAAGGCCTCTTTAGTACTTCATCTACTAGTTTTTACACCTTTTATGCTATGTATTACTTTTCTCAATTGCATAATTCATGAGACTAATGTGTTTTGCAGTATCTAGTCTTCCTAAAGAGAGTACATGTTTCCAATCCCCTCTGTACAGATAGATTCTTCCAGCAACTATTGTCTATTAAGGAGTAACACGAGTCTGCAATACCCAGTCTTCTTAAAGAGATAAATATTGCCTGTTCCCAACCCCCATGTACAGAAATATTCTCCCAACAACTATCATTCTATTAATTGCCTCGCTTTAGCCTTCTCATTCCACATTCCAGTAGCTGCATTGATATTTTACTGTAGGGCAAAAATAGTTGGATCATAGATTCTAAATCTTAAGGCTTGTTCTAAGGCTATATCTACTAGTATGACATTTGTATGGATTCTGCATGCCCAATGAAGGCAATCCACACTACAGAACGAGTTTAAGGTGGCATTGTATAAATCATGTCCTTGGCCTCATCTAAAAGCCCCATACAACTAAGTTCAATCACTGTAAACCTACGGTTCATATTTAAACTACCGATGATTTAAACCTATTGTTCATATTTTCGCATTCATCAGGAGTAAGATAAATAGGTTCTTAAATTAATAGGCACGTCTAAATTAATAGGTGCATTTTATATTCTGTACAAATTTTCAGTTGTGGGCATGCTGATTTCAAAAGGAGCCGGATAGTTTTATTCTCACGTACTGCTCTAATCCGGTGGTTAAGGTTCAAATATGTTCAGGTATGGTCCCTTGCATTCTTCCAACTAAGTTTCTTTCCATTTTTTGCAAAATGCCCTTGTGCTCAGATCTGTACCTTTCCCTTGCTTGCTCGTTTGTTTACTTCTAGCAGCCATCTCTGTTTTCAATTGTAAAATCTGTAAAGCATTCCCATTTTTATGAAGTGTCCCAGTGTGAGTCATCATATATTAGAGCTTGTATCTTTTTTCCTAGCAGCCGTGGATCTATTTCTTCCACAGCTCAAAGGTAGAGCACCTAAGTTAGTCCGAATAGGAAGTTCAAATAAGCCTCTCTATGCTTCTCTATTTGTTGGTGCTACATATCATGCGATTGTGTTTTCAAATCTGACTGCATTTTCAAGACTGCTAGACCCTAGTAAAGTGTTCAGACAGAAGTTACAGATTCTTGACTTATAAGCATCTGGAGCAATCATTTACATCTGGAGCATCATTTATACATCGGATTTGTTCGCTCCTTTGTTCCATAACCTTTTTTACTATGCTATGCACTATTTTGATAATATCTTTGCAGAAACTAGAAGAAATCTTTCCATTATGTTGATTATATTTTTGCAAAAACTGCAATATCCTTTGCATAAATCACACTTCATGGAAGTTGGGTTTCTCTTAGTGCGCTTAAAATTTACCTGTTGCATTTGAAGGAGCTGATGAAAAAACTGATATCTATGATCTGTTATTGGGGAGAAGATGGCTATCTACTGTTGATGCAAGGCCAATTTGGTCAAAGGAAGGAAGGAAGGAAGGAAGTTTATTTTAACGTCCACGGAGGCCAAAGGCCTATGAGACGGTACATGCAGAGAACAGGCAAAAAAGCCAAAAACCCCAACACCAAAAACAAACAATGTAACTGTACAGTAGAACCCTACTACCGGGATGAAAAAACCCCCACTTGGGAGGAAAAACCCTAGCAGTAGGCTCTCAAATACCATGCCCCAGAAGAGCAAGTCTGACGGCCGAAATCTGCAGGATGTAAGCTCCCAGCCGCGCTACCATAGGTGATGCAAGTAACTGATGTAGCGGTGTGTCGAGCATCTAAGATCGTGCAGTGCACCGCCGGACATGGGCATATCTTTGGCCGGGTTGGAGGGCATGGTGCTCATCCTCTATCACGCGTGCATCTCACAACACCGACATATCCTTTCCTCCCCCGGGATCCCGTGCCCGCCATTCAACCCCAAATGACTGTTTCAATTTCGAGGTAATGGGAACCCGCCCTTATGGCAGCAATAGCTCTCCGTTTCTTTCGAGATGTGTGCTTTCAAGGCACCGATGGGGTCCATGCTCAAGGCGGGATTAACTCGAAGGCGTGATAGTGCTCGTCTTGGGCTTTGCAAGAGTAGAGGCATCCCAATGGGGTGGCAAAGATAGCCCGCATCCAATTGCCCATTCGCAAGCGATCGAACCGCCGGTGCCACCATCATTTGGTAATCCATAGACCACCTCCTAAACCATCCCTTACGATTGCTCGTGCCATACCCTCTTCTCAAATGCCGGGGCCCTCCGTTAACAACAAACTGTGGGGGCAAGCGATGCTCATCCATCCCATCCACCTTATGGAAGCAAGTAAGATGCTGCAAGATAGCGAATCTTCAGTAAAGGCGAACCCCCGTCTCATACAACAAAATCCGATACTGTACGGTGTCCTTCACTCCCAAGCTATATGTCAAGAAAGCTTTTCGCACCCTTTCCAACCTATCCCATGTATTTTTGCTAACTGCTGGGCCCCAAACCTCCACCCCATATAGCGACCGGCTCGACTAAAGCTCTAAACAGGTGTGCTCTCCTCGCCCCGCCACAGATCTATCCAAGCAACACGCTGCTTTTGCATCGCATATAAAGCCTTCCAGCCTGCAGACCGGCTCTCCTCTCCACACACTCATCCCACAAAGATGTTAGTAGTGAAATCAATTCCCGTGATACTTGAAGCTCGCACCATCTCCACTTCCGCCCCCCCGTAATATAACTCAGGGATAGGGTGTTTGCGAGGACGAGGATCGCGAGAAGCTTAGTTTTGTGCAAGTTCACCTGTCATTCCCGTTGCCCCACGGACCCCACCGAGGGCATCCAAATGTCGCTTTGCATACTGGCGGCGTGTGGGCTAGCAAAGCTACATCATCCGCATATAGTAATCGGCCCACGAGGAGGTCGATCGGATAATTGCACCGGCTCCCCATGGTGCCGAGATCCACGTCTCCAAGCTATCAATGTACAACCCAAAAGCGTTGGAGACAACGGGCAGCCCCGCTTAACTCCCATAGTGCTAGCTACCCGCCGATCTTCATAAGGCGGTAGCGGAAGATAAATCCCATCATAAAATTTGGTGCACCACATTCGCAACTCTGTGGAACTCGCAATTCTTGCAACCTCTCGCCACAAAGATGTCTCTCGGGGATGGTATCATATGCGTCTTAAAATCTACAAAGCGGCAATACAAGTCTCGTCACAAGATTGCGGCTTGCCTCCATCAACACTCTCAAAGTGAAGATATGGTCGGTCGTGGAGTGAGCCGGGCGAAAGCCCGCCCGGCCAATTGCCCGCACCCCCGCCTCCTCGGCCCACTTAGTGAGTTTCTTCTCCACCACCCGCGGGAGCTTTGCAAACGGCGAAGCTTACCATAATCATCAGGTAATTCACGGCCATCCAGATTACCGGCTTTTATGAACGGGAACAACCTTACTAACCATCCACTCCCTGGGGAGGCCCCTCGCCGAGCACGGTTAATGATCACCGTCGGGGGCCCTACCATAGATGGGCCACCCCACTTCAACAGCTTCGACTGCGCCCCCTCAGTAAATCCTTTGCCTTGCCATTCGCCGGATGCCCGAGACCTGGCTGGACATCCTCCCCGCGTGGAGCCGCAGCACCTCTCCTACCTGATGACCGGGACCACGGCATTAGCTCCCTGGGGGTCATATAACTCACGCAAGCGGTGCATCCATTGCTCCACACCGACATTACCAGCCACCGGGGCTTCTTGTATAAAACCTTACGCCAAAAGCTTTTGGCTCGCCATAAGCATGTCAAGCGCGCCTCCGGGTTTTCGCCATGTATCTCAGCCTTCTTGGCTTTTAGGAAGATCTTATAGTCTTGCGGGGCTGCGGGCGCAGAAGCGTGGATCTATGACCAAGCTTAACCGGCTCTTTAGAGCCTTGCAATCGACATCAAACCACGGGTTCTCGGGGAAAATGTGCGGTGTCCCTCCTTGGAGGGCCCTTCACTGCAAAGGAAGCCTCGGCGGTACGCAAGCGCCCTCACCAGCCATGCACACCTGTCTTGCAGTGTGTAGAAGCTATCAAACCCTTGTAACTCCCGCACCAACACAGATTCATACTGTCCCTGCTTCTGATAGCGTGGGATGTACGGTAACCCTCCATGCCCCCTTTGCGGTGTCTCCACTATTGAGTGCTCCCAATTCAGCGTGACATAAAGCGGGTAATGATCTGACAAAGCCTCCTCATCCCCTGTGCTTGTGCCAATGGAGAAGTGTGTAACCATGTCAAGTCTTCGCTACAGGGCGAGAAGGTAATCCAACACACTAGCTCCCCATCCCGCCTATCACTCCCGCAAGTAACACCCCCGACGAGTGTGGCCATCGCCGCATACCATTACAAATTACCATGTCAAAACCACGGCAGAGCTGGACCAGTGCACCGCCAAATGGTCTAGCCACCATATATCCTGGGAGTGCCGTGTATGCTGAATAGCGGCTGTCTCAAGCCAAAGCGGATCAGCATTATCGTCACCTTGGAAGGTCACCGACTGCAACTGCGCCGTACGAGCATTGAAATCTCCAAGCAAAAACACCGCCCCCGGCTGTCTATAGCGGTCTATGTCATCATACGGATCCCTATACCAAGATCGGACATCTGTGGTTCCGCATCATGTACCGGTAGAACTTAGAGCCCTCGTGATGGGGAATGTAGCAGCTAGCAAGAAACAATGGTACATGACCGGGCTCTAATACCATTACCCACATGTAGCGATTAAATGCATCGGACTTCAAGTGTGATCTTGCATGCTAAGGCATCCCTAAAGTAGCAAGCCACTCCACCGCATCGTGCGCCGCCATGGCGCTCATTAGCAAGTGAGAAATGCTGATATCCTCGAATGTCTGGCAATCGATGCCCTTCATACTCCCATGTCTCCTGCAGGAAGACGATGTCCATGTCTGTCGCGATCCCATTCAAGCCCACTGCCCTTCTGCCACGGGAAGCCCCTACAATTCCGGGAAAGAATGCGAAGACACTTTCCCTATGCCGACCGCGGGCCGTGGACCCATCGAGTGCGAGAGGACGCTGGCGTGGTTGGAATAACGGGCAGCCGCGCCACGGGACCCGATGGATGTCTTTGCGATGGTGGAAGGCCTCAATCCGCCCCCTCCTTGGCCTGCTCGGCCTGATGCCTGGGATCGCGCGCCTGCGGCGACATTTGTTGGTGGGAATCTTTGCCTCCCGCGAATCGTCGACGAGGAGGCACATATACCTTCATCTTGCCATTAACCAAACCAGCAGCCCCTCCAGCTTGTCGAATCTCTCTTATCTTGACCAACTCTTGGCTTCTTTCCCGTTGTTGCGATTGGCGTGAGATCCGGATCGGTATATGGACGTACCTTTCAAGTTTAATCGTGCGTTGCAACAACAAAGATTTTGCCTCCCAATCCAAGCGCAAACTTAACTAGCCGAGGTCTCATGCTCGGTCCTCCCGACCCCGATTGGACTCTTGATAACCAAAATCGTAATTGGAGCTTTGCAAGTACCCGTGGTGGTAAGCTTACCGCAAATCCTCGCCTTGCTCCTCCGGCAATCCCCCGCGACAATAAGGTTGAGGCGTGCACGGATGTCTTGCTCCTCACGGCAGTACCCGCGATTCCCCGAGCCACCTCGGCCTCGGTATGGGGGTGCTGGTGCAGACGACCGTGGTGTACTCGGACTTCGTTGCACCTCCATTGAGGAGGTCCTGCATCTCTCTTCACGCAAGTGGGCCATATGGTTCTCTATATGTGAGCATCTTCGACATCTCCCTGCTCATGCGCCTTTGCTTCATCAAGGAATTGGAGCCTGCCCCGCACCGCTTCCACATCCTTTTCCTTAGCATCTATCCGACCAGCCATGCTTGTGACTTGTACAATCTGGCTGGAGCAACCCCTTCATGTCACCCGTGCTTGCGCCATGTCTTCCATCCATTCTTTGGTGGACCTTATCCAAGCGGTGCCCCATCTCCGTGACTAGCTGCGTTGTTGCTTGTATCTCCTCTCTTATCTCGGTCATCAGCCTTTTGGGCTCCCCCCGCAATCATAATCCCCAAGCCGAACTTCCACAAGGGAAATTCGCTCCTTCTGTTGGAGAAGCTGCTTCTTGAGCGCAGCCCCTGGCAAATTGTCCCGTGATGCCTCCAAGCTTGCCAGCTTAGCCTGGAGGGAACCGGCCTGTTCCTGTACAACCCTAATTGCCTCAGCCTGTGATACCTGCTCTGATGGGGACGAGGTATCCAAATTGCGGGCTCTTTTCTTCAACGCATGCATGCTGTCAGGGGTGGCCATAGAGGGCCGGGACTGTCAGGTGGATTCCGTCGACTAAAACAGGGGAAACACCGTACAAATCATACACCGACGGAAAGCTCGTTCGATAAGCTTTCCAACGAGCCCAAGAACACCTGAATCTGACACCGGAATCCCGAGTTATGAGCAAAAGAGCAGGGCTGAAACCCTAAGCGCCAGCATGAGGAGAGTGTACCATATCTGATGGCAAGAAAACTGTCACCCTACTCAATAAGCTTGGAGAATTTGAGTCTTTGAACTTTATTGAAGAAGATTTGTTGGTTACTAACCTGTGTGGTGAATATGAGTTTTCAATAGCTGCAGCAGATGTTGAGTCAAAGCCAACTAAGGGAAGTATTGCACCAGGTAAAAAGGGCTTTGCCTTTCTATGGTTTGATGGGGGAGTTTCAAAGAAGTTGAGCATTGCATCCTCTGCTGCCATTATCAAGGATCATAACTGTAAGCTGCTTGCAAAAGTTGGCAGGATCTATCCTAACACTACTTCAAACATGGCAGAGTACAAAGCTATGATACCTGGATTGCAAGAGGCCAAACACTTAGGAATAACTAACATTGTGATATTTGGAGATTCTCAGTTAGTTTGCAGGCAAATATTAGGGGAATATCAAGCTAAACATGAAGACATGATAGCCCTCAGAGATGAAACTCTGAAGGAGTTAGCAGACTTTAAATGCTGGGAGCTAAATCACATTTCCAGAGATCTTAATGAGGAAACTGATGCACTTTGCAAAAGTGTTTTGCTCGAGCATCTTGCAGAGGGAGCTGTCAAGGAAGAGGAACTGGAGGAAGAAGACCTAAGGCAGCTGCACCCTATATTGGTCATCAATGCCAATGCTGAAAAAGAGGTAAAAGGGTTAAAAATTGAAAAAAGTGGTAAGGAAAGAACATTGTTTGTGGGAGACCTGTTTAAAGAGGAAAATAGAAGTAAGGTCACTCAAATGTTTGATGATTGGAAAGATGTGTTTGCTTGGGATTACAATGAACTTGTAGGAGTGGATAGGAGAGTATGTGAGTTTGAAATTAAAGTTAAAAAAGATGTGAAACCTGTTGTGCAAAAGCTCAGGAGAATTAATGTTGCCTTGTTAGATCTGATCAAGGAGGAGTTGTGCAAGATGGAAAATGCAGGTGTCATAAGTGAAATAGTGTATCCAGAGTGGTTGTTCTGTATTGTTCCTGTGGAAAAGAAAAATAAAACCATAAGAATTTGTATTGACTATAGGGATCTAAACAAAGCCACTATCAAGGATTGTTATCCCTTGCCCTTCTTGGAGCAAGTTTTACATGCTGTTGCAGGGAAAGAAATCTACTCATTCTTAGATGGATTCTCAGGCTTCAACCAAATCAGCATAAAAGAAGAAGATCAGGCAAAAACAGCTTTCATCACACCTTGGGGAACCTATGCAATGAAGAGAATGCCATTTGGTTTGATGAATGCCTCAGCTACATTTCAAAGAGCAATGGATACCATATTCAAGAACATGCCCTCAGATCAGTTCAGAGTATTTCTGGATGATCTGTGCTTAGGTACCTTGCTAAATGATCATTTTGCTTATCTCACTAAAGTTTTTTTTCTATGCAGAAAAGGAGGAGTAAGTTTGAATCCAAAGAAGTGTCTATTTATGTGCTCAAAAGGAGACCTTCTAGGACATGAAGTCTCAACACAAGGAATACAAGTTGCTGAGAGCAAGGTGGATGCTTTAAAGAAACTCACACCACCCAAAACTATCAAACAGGTAAAAAGTTTTTTAGGGATAACAAGCTTTCTAAGGATGTATATACCACACTTTTCTCATACTACAAGTCCCATCTCAAAATTGACCAAAATAGGTAAGTTCTCCAAACATGAGAGCAAGTATATCAAGGTCCAATGGACTGAAGAACATCAGCAGGCCTTTGAGAAAATCTGCCACTAAACATACCCCCTTTAGCCTAGTCTATGGGATTGAAGCCATTTTACCTATTGAACTTGAGCTGCCTTCACTCAGGCTGGCATATAAAATTAACTTGGAAATGGAAGAAGCTCACAGGGACAGATTGGCAAAATTGATGCAGTTGGAGGAACATAGGTATGAAGCTGAGAATGCAATACAACTGAAGAAAGCAAGAGATGTAGCAGCATTTAAAGCAGCTCACAAATTGCAAGGGATCTTGAGAAGTGGGGAACTTCTTCTAAAATAGAACAAAGCAAGAGAGAAAGTAGCAGTCAAATTTGAGAATCTATGGGAAGGTCCTTATGAGGTAATTGGAATTGCAGGAAAAGACTTATATTGGTTAAAATCACTTGGGTGTAAAATCGCTAGTGGGGTACAACTTTTGGCGAAGAGTTTAAGCACTTTAAGTGCTGAAACTCGCGGACGTCGAAGCCCGTCACGCCCTTCTCCCTCCTTTTCCCCTGGGCGCGAAAACTCAGATCAGTGTTTCACTGTTGACGATGGAGGCATGGAGCGCAGATGATTTTCACACCATCAGAGGTCTGTGCAATTCGGGGGTGAAGCCCCACGAGGAAGAAGCTTGGTTGGAAAATAATGTCACGGATCGAGATTGGGATTCTGTTTGGACAAAGAAGTTGAACAAGGGAAAGATAAAATGGCACTGTGCAAAGGAGCATCTTCAAGAGAAGTTGGAAACACTCTGCCGAAAAATCTACAAGAATTGTCACAACAAAGAAGTAAGAAAGCAACTGGCCCTTGCTTTTGCGTTTGAAAATTGCACTAGATCAATACTTGCACCTGAGGAACACAAAGTAAACTGGGCTGCATTTGCTGTGCAATGTCAAAGATACCACAACAATAGACAAGTAAAAACAGAGGCAGATGTTGTAGCACATGTTAGGAAAACTGAAATGAAGGCAAAGCCAAAGGTGGCAGCTGGATCAAATGAGGTCAGTGCATGTGATGAAAACATAAAAACCTTAGAGAATGCAGTACAGGAGATTGGAAAATCAGTTTTACTTATCACAAAGAATCTGGAAGCAGTAGGAAGTGAGCTGAAAGGCAATGAGAAGGCCTCTGAATTACAGAAAATGATGTTGGAAGAGGCTGAAAACAGTTTAAGACAGGCCACAAATGATTTGGCTACAAAACAGGAGGAGTTCAAGCTTAATCCAACATGTGAGTTGGAGGCAGAAATTAAAGATTTGGAGCAGATCGGATGGATGGAAACTTGGCACATGAACAAGGTACAAAAAGCAATGAACCCTACATCTGTTAATGAGCAGGTCAAACGTAAACTCAAACTTGAGGAGGAGTTAAAAGTTCTCGAAGAAGAACAGAGACTTCTGCATTTCTACATAAACAATTTGTGGAAGCTGAAAATGGATACTCACGCAACATTTAGCATCTCTACTATTATCTGAGATAAGTTGCTAGTAAAAGATTCATTTTATACATGTTGGCAGATGTGGTCCGGAATTCACTAAAGCTTACAAAGTTAAGTTTAGCAATGAATTGCCAACATGAGTATCATATAGCTTGTTGTTCATTGTTGAGAGGAGGACAATGTATTCATGGTTGCCCCCGAAAGGTGCGGAGGGTGTATTTGACGAGCTAGGTTTTGGCCATGTTGCGAGGTGCTTCAAATAGTACACCAAAAAAGGATGTGTTAATCCGTCACCGCAAGTGAGGTCTCACCGTTGAGGGTTCAAAGAAGGACAATGGTGCCATTTGAAGATGCACAACACCTGCAAAGTCCTATAGGAGTCTGATCAATTGACTGATTTGATTGCAACAAAGAACCACCACCACCACCCAAGAAGCTGTCCAAGAAGCTATAGAAGAAGTCAGAACACAAAGACACCGGTTGTGGAAAAACAACAGAGACCCGATTGTACACAATGAAGCACCTAAGGAAGTCGAGGGAGTAATTCCATCGGATGAGGGCAACTTTGGCTGAATATTTGCGTAAAGGAAAGGGCGTAAGAACAAAAGAGGGTAAGTCGGAGGATAGCAAAGTAGTTGTTCGGGCTACAAGAAAGAGAACAAGAAGTAGCTATGCAAAAGATGCAGGAAGCGGTCTCAATCATGACACCACACATATCGAAGTGTGTTCTCGAAGAAAATGCGAGAATCAGGCCCTCAAGTTTCGGGTGAGCCCGATCTTCAACAAGTGATTTGCCATTAATAACCCGGAAAGGGGTATGGGCATTGTTGGGCAAGGCCACAACTTAGTGTTGATTAAAACATTGAATATTATTGATTTTCTTTTGTTGCATTCATTGTAGGATTACCGGTTCATTACGTTAGGGTCGAGAGAATCCTCTTTGTTGATACGAGAAAGGTTTCCACATTCAACCCATTTTTCATTTTCATCTTCATCTATTTATTCATGTAGTAATTCTGTTGTGTAGGTATTCGGGATGTTCCAACGTACTAAATATTGATTTGCCACCAAAGATAAACTCATTGTCTTGGATTTAAATGGTGTGTTGGTAAAAACATTTGGTGCAAATGAACACATACGCTTGGAAGCGATTGACAATGACATACACTAGCGAAAAAAAGTGATATTCGGACCCGAAGCGTTGTTCTTCTTGAAGACTTTGTTACGTATGTTGTGTTGGTATATGGTCATCAATGCAACTCTCCAATGTGGAAGATGTGCTGCAAGTACTATGTCCATTTGAGGGACAGATTTGAATTTGTATGGGGACGGAAAAAAATGTGTGCGGGACCAGTTTTCACCACCTTAACAAACCTCGGCTGTCCAAATCATGATGAAGCCACTTGGGAAAATATATGAGTCATACCCAAGATTCTCGGGTAAGACTTTGCTTCTTGATGATTCATTGTACAAGTCTTACCTTAGCAAACCACCGGAAATTTCTCTTGGTACCGTGATTCAAGATGGATGTCCATGATGAAGTGCTACGGTACTCACCCCAAAGATAGAAGAAGAAATCGCAGGCCAAGGCCGAGGAAGAAATGAAGTTCTTGGTGAAGAATACACATAGATACAAGCCTTGGCCTAAGACAGATAGAAAGATTATGAAGCTATGCTTGGAAAGACTTTACGGAAAACGATTCAGATTCTGCGAGGTTTGTGAAGGAGGAATTGGAGAAGGTTTATGGTGATGACGCTTGTCATTCTCCATGATTATTGGTCCGTTTGTCATTTATTTAGGCCAAGGAATCCTACACTTTTCATGTACCATCTTTATCTTAATTTAAGAATGTTTTTGCTATATTGTTTATGTAGTTCAATGCGAGACTTGTCTATAAGTTTTGCTATATTGTTTATATATACTTCAATCTTGTTGAAAGGGATGCTTAAAACTTATCAAGTGCTTAAAAAAAAAAAAAAATTGCCCTGCAAGTGCTATGGTTTGAGTCTTAATGGCGAATCGCTTATTGTCTTCAAAGTGATGGATACTTTTATGTAGTTGCTTAATGTCATCATGTGCTTACTGTCATGCAGGTAAGGTGCAGTGCTTATTGTTAAGCCATATAACTGTTTAAAGGTAGCTGTTTATTGCATAAGTCTTGCGTGTGTTCGGTCTTACTCATCGGGCACTGCTGAAAGTGATTAAAATGCTTAGTGTTTGAAACTAATGAAAGAGCTAGAGCACTGTTACATTCAAGCAGAATCTGAATGGACTGCACAGGAATTCGAACTTCATAAATTTGATAGATAGACAAAAATAACATTTCATAGATGAAGAAGAAGAGATCTCAATGAAACAAGAAACAAAGTTACAACAAAGTTTGATGGTAAACAAGATTTTTTATAAAAAAAGGCCATTAGGCCAATGTACAAAATTTTTACAAAATTGTTACAAAATTTTGGCCCTGAGGCCAGTGTCTTCTTCAAAGGGGGTGTCTTCTTCAAAGGGGGGTTGTCTTCTTCAAGGGGGGGTGTCTTCTTCAAGGGGGGTTGTCTTCTTCAAGGGGGTGTCTTCTTCATCTTCATCTGCTCCTGCATTCATTCTCCATCTGCAACAAATGAAACAAAGCGAAAAAAATTAAACAAACGAAGATTAAACAAACGAAAAAAATGAAAACAGGAAACAAATGAAAATTTGCATGTACCTTTAAGGAAAGCCCTGAGCTCCTCCAAGTCGTCTTCCTCGTCTTCCTCTTCCTCTTCCTCTTCCTCTTCCTCTTCTTCCTCGTCTTCCTCTTCCTCTTCTGATTTGCCTATCCATCCATCCATCATCCACGGGCGGTGACATATTCCTGCGAATTCATTTCCGATTCCTCATTTTCTGATTCCTCATAGGAATCGAAGGCGAGGAATCGAATCGCACTCCCTCAAACCGGGAGGCGTAGAGTGGGCGGGAGAGGAGGCAAGCAGAGTGGGAGGCAGCAAGCACTTGGCGGGCGGGAAGAGTGGGAGGGAACACCTCTCGACGCTTAGTAAGCCGCGCGAGGTGACCTCGGCTCCTCGCTATGTGCTCGCTTCATCTTGGGAGGATTGGGAGGATTGGGAGGATTGGGAGAGTGCGAGAGGAGGAATTGGCAAGGGCGGATGAATTGGCGGAGAGCTTGTAGGCGAGCGTGAGCTTGTGGGCCCATCGCTTAAGTCTCGTGCTTTTAGCGGCGTCGGTAATCACGATAAACCTCACACGCGGAACGGAACAATTAATTGTGAACAGGCTGCAATATTTCATTATGACTACTCGAATTGACACATGTCACATCAAGGAAACGCCTTGACAATATAATTTTGCCAAGAATGTTGGGATAGTGATGGTACCAAAATAAATAATTGAACCTTATTCCAATGTCACAAATCTACATTCTTATAAACAACAATTCAATCTTCAATTGGCACGTGTCCATGCACACCACCCTTGTGCATCCTCACTATTGTTAATATATATAAAAATATGTGCTTACATGCTTAGGTCTTTGGAACAACAAATCACTTGAAAAGAATAACATCAATTTAGTTAAGTGTCAAACAATTACATTGTTATTGGGAGACCGGCCATAATTTTTCATGGGTCTCTGTGAAATTCGTACATGTGCATTGCCTTCTACTTTTTCCATATCAATTTTAGGATATCTTACCACATGGCTGTGCACGGAGGCTTCGGGTTGTTTAGTGAGCAACATATACTTGAAATTACCCAAGAATTGATAATACAATCCACTTAAGATAACCTCATGCACTCCAAATTTTTGCCCCCATCCATCTTTGTATGAATCTTCAAGTGTGCATTTGGGTTCGTGCACTTGAGGATGTAGAAGTCCACACCCCCCGAATTGTCTACCTCGGCAAAGATTCACCGCAAAATTGTCACCTACCTCTACCAAATTATCGATCCATTCATTGGCTTGTTCAAGAGTCTCCTTTTTCTTCTCAACTCCCGGTTTTAAGTCGGGTTACCTCCCACTTTCCAAATCTACTGTATTGATGCAGAGTCCCAATTATGATCCATGCAAAACGAAAGCGTAAACATGGGCATTTATGAGCAAGCCTGTTTGGTCTAGTCCTGGCGACAGTGTCCGACATGAATGAATCTTCTTTGTGCCTTTGAGTGTTTCAATTTCATATTCTTCCATGTTTGCCACAACAGCAGGTTCAATTTCCCAAAAATATCTTTTGATCTCATCTGTTTCATCGACTGGTAGACTGCTGAAATATGTACACGTAAATTTTACAATATCTTTAGCATGCCTCGGTTGCACACCATTGGGTTTGAGTTGTTCCTTACTTAGCGACCTTTTGATAACAAAGACTGCACCATCATGTTCACCTTTACCATGAGCAAAGTGGCAAAGTAGTTCCACACTATTTCCTTGTCATTGATTGTGAAGTACCGCCTAAAAAAAAAAAAGGTTTTCCTGACTTGAATTGTGATGAGCAGCCATCACTCCAAAACCAATGCTTCTCATACTCTATTTCCTGTTCCTTAAGCCATGCAACATGCTTTTGTAGGCGGTGTTCCACAAATAATGAGTCATGCACTTTATCATCGAAATGTAAAAGTGAGTCTCTTTTATGATCTTCCCTACCGCGTTGTTGAGTCTATTCTCGATCCGCTCCAACCTTACGTTCTTTTTCTCTTCTTTGGACGGTCTTCTTACATGTCAAGACAGAACAGGAATATCGGCACTTTTGTCATGCCTATATGTTATGTGAACAAGTATAGAAACTTGGTGCGTATGCCGGTGCATTGACTGGGGCTCATTCGGATCTTGATCTTTGTAATTTTTGCAAAGTCAATAATGTGATACAATTGTATCTTCTTCGAAATGATGACACACTGCTTGTTTAAACCGATTGGCCGCCAATGTGCTATGTAATTGTGTGGAACAAAATCTGATATTACCTTCTTCACTTCCTCTTGAAATTCTTTGGGACTTCGTCCTTCGTACTAATCTCAAGACGGGTTTGTACCTCAAAGCCTTTCTTGGATCCCCTCAATTCTACGTCTCCGGTCCACGGGTTGCTTTTCAAATGTCTTCCAATTAACTAGTCTTGAACCCGTGCCATCCATTTCCTCGTGGACATTTTCTAATTCTATCCAACCCACATTTTTACACGCCAACATCAAGCGGTTATGATCAAACCACTCCTCATCATCACCTTTTTTGCGGACCACTTGTCTCCATAAAATCTTTGGTACACTTGATTGTATGCTCCTTGGCTGCACATTACGGGCGGGGCCACAAATCTCAAATGGCGGTTGCAATTGTCATGAACTCCACCCGATTTTCTCGGCCTGTTCAATCCTTGCATGATGTATTCAAATTTCAAGTGGTAAATGCAACGGCATGTATGCCTCTCACGCATCCTCCTTACAAAACTAGGTTTCAACCTCTCAAAAGTCTGCACGCAATGCAATTTTGATATGAGGATTCTCCTCTCTAAACACGAGGTAGAATTGCAAGCTAGGGAAATCGTGTGAATGCCAAATAAATGCTACATATAATGAACCCTACAATATAGGATGAATACTTACTTGGTGACTTCAAGAAGGTGAATTGGATGTTCCATCTTTATTCACATCTCGATACATACTTCCTCACGTCTTTTTCTTGTATGGAGAAACTCTTGTATTTTCTGTCCGAACTTGATAATGACTTCTCTATTGTGATCTAACATGCTATCCATCCGCTTCCTCCTCCGAACATTGACCAAGGTCCTTCCCTTTGTTAGCTTGCACCCTTCTTTGAAAAGCATTTGAAATTGTTTTTCACGGGGATCTTGAGCAATCGGCCACTACGCTTGATTCAATGGCTTGACACCATTTGTACTGCTTGCCGCCATTATCGTGGTGGACTTCCTTGCACGAAGCATGTCATAATTCCTCTCAAACTTATGTTCTTGCATTGTTTCCTTCAAATTCTTCACCATTTGCTCGGCCATAGTAAACACGCTTAGATTTCTTTATAGAAGCAATTGGTAAATCCCTTGCCCTCCAAAGAAGACTGTCAAGGATCGGCCTTTGTCATTGTCATCAACATTTGTACTGATTTGGTTGAATACTTCATAAATTTCTCCTGAAATTTCTCTTATTCTGCGGTCACTCAGTCTCAATTTCTTATTCGTCTTTGAAGGCGAATCTTTAGAAGAGAAATTCTTCTTCATTGCTACCTTCTTTGCATACAATCTCGCCTCGATCTCTCTTCTTCCTTGCTGCATCAATGGCTCTGTAAATTGAACGGGGAGAGGAATTGGGTTTCATCTATCCCGGATTTCTGTGTATTGCTGAATTGGTGAGGGCAAATTGTTGAATTTCGGTTCAGGCAATTCTTGGAAACAATTAGTCCCTCCATTTTGCTTGAATTCAAGATGGGTTAGCCCGCCATCCAGGAATATGGCGGGCTACAGGCATTCATGTTTCCGGCACCAAACATGTTCATGATTCTCTCAGCCTGTCATTTGACGGGCGCGCACCCTACATGTCAATACTTCAATCACGCACATCGTGTTTAAAACACACCGATTTTAAGCACTTGTAAGCGGCGTCCGGACGGTGATTTCTGCTACCCAGTACCGATTTTGCACCCACTTGCAGATGGACATGAATTGCTCAACCCTATCAATGTGCTGCACTTGAAGAGGTACTGGCAACAACACGTTGCCCGGATTCTTTTTGAATGAATTTACATCAAGCACACAATGTAGGTTAGACTAGATTAATCTATTCTTAGGTGTTAAGCAGGATTAGCATTGCAAATGTTGTTAAATTGCTCTGTTATTTGTCAGATAGTATTAAATAGCAAATAGGTTTGAAGAAACAATCAAGCTCAGTTCTCATATAAGAGCCAGGAGTTCAGGCTCAACTATAACAAACACTTGATTTCCATGCAGGTGCACCAGCAGATCCATTTTCACTCTTCACCAATTGGCTTTCACCATTGAAATCTGCACTCTTTTACATCACTCAGACCCCTGAAAAAGTTGCTGATCACCTTCTCATAAAAAGCAACTTGCTGTGAGCACAAAAGTTTCTAATACCATTTTAAGTGTCATGCAGGTGCATCAGCAGTTCCATCTCCATCCTTCATAAGTTGGCCATTTCCATCCAGATTTGCACTCATTTGCATCACTCAGGACCCTAAAGTTGCCAATCACCTTCATACCAAAGGCATCTTGTTGAAGATACAAGCATTCCTAATTCTTTCTTCAATTGTCATACAGGTGCATCAGCAAATTCCATGACCATCCTTCACCTACTTAAAAAAGTGCTTTCAAGAGTAAAGGGGCTGGAAAACCAGTCTGTTCCTTTTTTTAGCATGATGCTGCTATGATTTGGCAGCATAGAAGAGCAAATGGCATTTCACATTAATGGCTAATAACTTGTTGAGACATGTGCATGGACCAAGTCAACTCAAGAGCTCGAGCTAAAGAACCAAGCAAGGACTTTCATTTGAAGCATCACAAGAAAGGATTCAAGGTGAAAAAGTCAAGGTCACACAAGAAGGAGGGCAAAGTCAACTCAAGGAAGCTTCATGGCAATATCAAGATGGGAAGACCCCTTTGAGAAGTAAGATGTTCACTCAAGTTCAAATTCTTGTGCATGATTGATTCTTTGAGCACCCTTTGCCTATATTTGCCTCACCTCACTTGCCTCTACCCCTATGCACACCCCATTATGGTTCAAACTCTTTTCCTAGTCAAAAACTTCTCACACATCCTTGAAATACCCTCCATTCACTTGAGACACGAAAAATCCGTACAGGAATTGACCTACCAATGGTCAAGATGACACATTCTCTCTCTAGGTCAAAAGGAGAGAGAAAGAACCCACATTTTCAATATCAAGTTGCTTGTACAAAAAATAAGCTCAAACATGGTCTAAACAATTGACCAAATTTGCATTTGATGGACTTGCTTTACAAAATATGCCATGTCATCATCCACCTCACCAAAGTTGGCCACCTCATCACACATCATATTCCTTTTTTTTTCATCTCACAAAGTTTTTGACTAGGGGAAAAGTTTTGCCAAGTCACCCCATGCCACGTCACCCTTGGATTGCTTATACATACCCTATACTTACCACATGTCCAAACTCCAAGACCATATCATTCCAAAAGAAAAATTTTGTGCGAACAAATCTTTTTTTCAAAGAAATTCTGCCATAGGGTGGGGCATCAACAAAATTCCATATAGCACAAAAAGATTTCCAAATAGACCATGACTTGACCCTATAGTTTGGTTCCTAGGGAAGAGTGCCCTATGGTTGGAAGATGCTAGCATATTATTTTCCTATGCACCCCTTTGCCTAAGTATCATTTCACCCAATCCCCATGTGCCATGTTACCCTGGTATTATTTTGTGAAGGAGGCCTGTGGGATATTGTTCTTCGGTAAAAATTAGGTCAGGCCAAGATCCAACCTCTCCGGTGGATCTGGCCTGATAATCATGAGCTTAAACATCCCTTTTGTATCCTTGTGCCTCAAGAAACATCATAACACGCATAAGCCAAAACCAAACAAATCCAGATGCCAAGAATGTGCCGGAAATGAGAAAATAAAAAGGGGAAACGTTTTTGAAACAAGGGCCGGCTTCTGTGCGAAAGATTCGATTTCTGTGATTATATCTGGAGCGGATTTGCGAAGCATGAGCTAAGAATGACCTGCCTTGCATGAATTACCTGTTTATTCGATGCAAATTACTTGAATGTGTACCTTCAATTGATTATTTCCTATCCTGTGCCCAAGACTTCGAGCTTGGGAATTAAAGTTCCTGTACTGTGTGATGATTCAATGAAAGAAAATCCGAGCTTGGTAAGCATTACTTTCATTTGATTACCTAAAAGCATATTGCTAAAGCAAAGTTAACATTCTTAATTCAATTAGCAAGTCTAGATATAGGTGTTTGCTTCACAAACCCAATATTTAATAGAGCTACAGTTGCCACTTTTTATCCAAAATCTTCATAAAGAAAAAAGGGGGGATCAGATTTCAAAGAGGGACTTCATGCACCTAATCTGCAGAGTCATTAGAAACCACTCCAAGTGACAAAACTCGAAAAGGCATTCTGTTCATGCATTTGCAAAAAAGAGCTCTCGGGTTGGGCTATTGACCAAAAATTAACCCAGTCAGTTTAATCAATTGCACATAGTTGCCCTAAGAATTTTCAAGCAGACCTTTGTAGGCAGCTCAAGTGCCCTATCTAGTCTCCAACCAGATTGATCTAATAGCAGAAAGATCGAGGAACCACACATGGGACTTGTTTTGCTGTGACAGTCTTTTTTCTGTTCAGGGAAACTAATTTATTGTGGCTATTTGAGCAGTTTTTTGCAGAAATTCTTTCACAGAGTGGTTGCCTATAGCAACCTGGAGGTTCTACACCCGTGAGGTTGAAGGTTTGCCAGGAACACCTTCAACAACTTGATAAAACAAAAAATAAAGAGGAGATTCAGGTAATAGAAAATAGAACCAAAGCAGGCTTAACATGGCTTAAGCAGGCAGACAAATGCTCAAGGTTCTTTTTTAAGGCAGCAAAGCAAAAGAAATGGTCAACTGCTTTATCTAATATCATATTAGAAAATGGGTCAATTTTGACTAAGCCATAGGACTTGAAAGGTTTCCTAAATGACTATTTTAAAAATTTCTTCGAGGAGAAAACCATGCCATATCAGGATATTTTTGAAGATCTAGTGACATCAAAGGTACAACCAATCATAGGACATGAACAACAACAGGTACTGGGTCAACAACTATCATTACAAGAGTTGCACCAGGCAGTCCTCTTTTTAGACAAAGACAAATGCCCAAGGATGGATGGAATACCAATTGATTTTTTTCAACATTACTGGGAATGGACAAAAGAAGGCATCTTTTCAACCTACATTAATTTTACACAAGCTGATAACTTGGATGCAAAACTAAATACAGGTTGTATCTCTCTAATTCCTAAAAGTAAAGATCCATGTACCATCAACGATTAGCATCCCATCACGCTTTTGTCCACATTCTACAAAATTATAGCAAAGGCTTTGGCAGAAAAAATAAAGTCTTTACTGGCAGAGAATATCTCTACTGTACAATCAGGTTTTCTCCCTAGAAGGAGTATCCTAATAAAGTAGCTGCTGCTTTTGAAAGTTTGTACTGGGCGCGAAAAATAAAACAAGAAGTGGCTTACATCAAGCTAGATTTCACTAAGGCATATGATAGTATCAGATGGAGCTTCCTGGATAAAATGTTGTTAAAGCTGGAATGTAGTGAAGCCTTCACAAATAATGTTAAGAAGTTATTGTACTCTGCACATGCGTCAGTTTTAGTTCACGGAGAATCCTCCCCTATTTTTGGAATTAGAAGAGGCATCAGGCAAGGATGCTCACTAGCACCATTTCTATTCAATATTGCTGCGAAAGCATTTTCGCAACTATTTTATCAAGCCTCAAAAGACGGCTTAATAGAAGAACTACAGATCTGGGATGGCTCGTAGCAAGTCTGCAATCAGTATGCAGATGACTCTTTCCTATTCTTACTAGCAGAGGGAAAAAAATTAAAGAGCGCCAGTCAACTGCTCCAAACATTCTCCTTGGCATCATGGTGCTTCATTAACTGGAAGAAATGCTCTGCGCAGTTGGGAGGGAGGGGGGAAGGGGGGAGGGGGGGGAGGACCCACACCCTAACTGTCTTCAATGTCTTCCATGGAAAATAATTCCAGAAGGTGAGTGCTCCAAGCTTCTACTATGGATCCCCGTGGGAATCAATGTTCATACAACTGGGATTTGGGATGAGATGATACTTAGTCTGCAAAAGCACCTAAACTGGTGGAAAGTTGCAAAGCTATCACTAGCCGGAAGGATTGTAGTAGCAAAAGCATGTGCTATGTGACACACATATATACATAGCATCACTTCTACTAGCTCCCCCAAATAAGGCACGCGAGATGGAAATAATGATTAGGAATTTTGTTTGGGGAGGGAACGAAGAAGGTGCTTTTGTTAAATTTGCTTGGTGGAAATCTAAGAGGGAAAAAGAAGGAAGAGGTATAGGCATGATTGACATAGGCTTATAGACCAACATACTTGTGGCAAAATTTGTATGGAACATTTTGGAGGGAAAGGTGAACTCACCAGGTCTACAACTCATAAATTAGGCATTGTTGTATTCCTGCATGCACAATAAAGTATCAGCACAAGTTTCCCTTCCATGGTCGCTCTTCAATGGTTTAAGAACAAGCGATGATGCCTCCCCTTTCTTTAAAGGTTTATTGGCAGCATGGAAAATAGTGGGAAAACTATTCACGTTAAACAGCAGTGCTTTGGATGCTACAACAACCCCACCGTGGTGGATTTCAGTAAATTTCCATGACAAAATTGGACCTCTTTCATTAACAAAAACGAATTTAGGCTACACCAAGCTGATAGAGCATTGTGGAAATGTATAGCAACAACGTTGCTGGACCACATAAATAGTATAGGGATCAAGCCTTGGGTCACGGGTTCAACGCCTCGTTGTAAAAGTGGCCATGCAATGTAAAGTTGGTGGGGGAAGGACCCACTTCAGCAATGTAAAGTGGTGGGGGCAGGACCCATCTGGGTGTGTTGTAAAGTGTCACATGTCCGATAGGATGCTGCCTTGTGGCGTGACGTTAAAATTTCTTCTTCTTCTTCTTCTTCCTCAGGTAGGGCCGTTCAATTAAGTCAGCCTACAAATGCCTGAAAATATCCGGCATCATCTCTTTACACCCCGAGTGGAATATGCAACTCGCAATAATAGAAACGAAGAACGTGTGGAAGGGGATTTGGTTAAAATTTATCCCCTCAAGAGGTGATTTGTATTATGGCAATCATATTGATGAAGATGACTCCTGTTATTTGACACAACCTCCCTTTGCTATATTCCATTGCTTATATAGATAGAGACCCAATTTTAAGATTTGCCAGTATATGAAACCAACAAAAGTTGTAATATTAAGCTTAATAGATAGGCTTCTCATTCATCTCAGCAGAGTTTCTACAATGGTGGACAGTGGGTAGCCGCACACATGCGAACTACCCACGAAAAATAAAGGGAAAATCCAATTATATCATTTGGACCCCAAAAAATACAATGCTAATAGATGTGTGGCTAGTGTACCTGCCGAAAGCTTATCACCGGGATTAAAAAACCCCGCCCTTTCGGGTTTTCGAGGAAAAACCCTAGTGATAAGCCTTCGGCAAGGGGCTTGGACAAACGTAAGGCATAGAAATCGCTCCCAAAAACCCACGCATGGAGAAGTTGAAACAGATGCCGCTCGCCAACCTGTACCTGCACATCACCAACACAACAAAACGAGACAAAACAACCTCCCAGAGTGGAGGGGCTGATCACGCGTGCCACGCGACAAAAAAACAAAAACCTCTTCAAATAGAGGGGCTGGTCACGCGTGCTAGGCGACAAATACAATAAACAAAGAAGGGGGGAGGGTGGGTTCAAAGAGAATAAGGTACTGCTGAGAGAAGAGGAAGCGCCGATGAGACGTTGATGCAGAACCACGCCTAAAATAGCGAACTCCCAACCAGAAAGAGCATGCGCCGCATGCATGCATGCAAGACATGCATGCTCGCCCCATTCTAGAATGTCGATCCGATGTCTCGGATCGATGGGATTAAGCTTACTACCATAAACATTGTGTAGACTAAATTATTATTATATTGCATGCTTTTGCTCAAGTTATCTTGCTTATTACAACATGACGTCTTTGGAGACATTGAACAACATAAGAATTTTATCTAAATTAACATTTTAGCAATATTTGGACAATATTTTACAATATTTTAGAATGGAGGTGCCATATTTGGATAACATTAGGCGCTTATAATGCGACGTGCCATGACATCCATCTTATTATGCATGCATTGTTATGGGATGCATAGATTGTTAGTGGAAAAAAATGTTGATGTACAGATTGTTAGTGGAGAAAATTATTGGGGCACAAAGTTCTCATGATTTTGTAATTTGGTGTCTAACAATGTTGCTCCTGTTCCAGTTTGAGTTTCTGCTATGTCCAACGACAATTAACAAGTCCCATAGTTATATTTGTCAAATTGAATATGTAACATAAGAATAAAATGACACAACTCTACCTTATTGGAACCACGTACATGGAGAGATTAGGCACAACATCGACATGTCAACGTAACCTCTTTATGGAATATATAACATAAGAATAAAATGATCTTTCATTTTAGTACATACGTGGAGAGACATGATGAAATTGCTTTGGCATGAATCCTGAAAATCTTGAAGTACTAGCAGTCTTTATTTGAAGACCATATGTCAGTTAGTTAGTAGTTTTAACATCATACCATAGTGTCATCATCTCTTAGAACATATGAAGATCTAGAAGTTACTCTACAGCTCTTAAAATGGTTACCCTATGCAAATGCACAAGTTCCTAGCATTTACAGGCTCCCAAATTATGCCTAGCAACGCTGGGCACCATTACTAGTAATATAAGAAGATTATATTTGCACATGTTTAGTCTATTGTAATTCTCATATGCTAGGCCTATTGTATTTCTTTATTTTTTATCTTGATTGTCAAGTTAGTTCCAGTTTCATGTTTGCGTAAACTTCCCTACATTTTCTTTGCTGTTCAGGAAAGCAAAGATAGAAGCCTAGACAAGAACATGGATCCTAACGGATCCTATCTCTTGCTAGAAAAGAGGCGTAAAAAGAACAATACAAATTTATGGCTTGGTCTGGTCTCAAAATATATTCAATTGATTGTAAGTCAAAAATGCATATGGAATGACTACTTTAAGATAGATGTGTGTAACGTGGTTCTATAGCGATTGTTCATGTTGATGCAAAATTGTATAAAGAATAGAATATGATTTTATCGTCCACGGAGACCAACTGGCAATTGATCAAACAAGCATCGTGCATTTATGCCTACATCAAAGACTTAGCTTTATATGGTATTGCTCCATGGATTATTGGTGACATGTAATAATCAACAAGTATGCATGAATGGCTATATAGAAACTCACATAATAACTCCACAAACTTGGTTTGCAATAATGGTCATTATGGTAATTAATATTTCAACACACAAAATGCATAAATATATTATATAGTAACTCGCATGATAACTCTACAAACTTGGTTTGCAACAGTGATCATGATAATCAATAATTTAACATTTAAATTGGTACTCTAATACGGTAAATGTGGTTTGTTCTATGCTACCATGTGATAGAATCTTATTAGGATGTATATGTAGTAGGGTGCATATGTCATAGATCATGACCAGATACTAAAGAAACATTACCAGTTCTATTTAGCACGCAAATTCATATTTATATTTGCAGCAAGAAACAATGACTATTGCTTCTTCAGTACTGCTTCTTCAGTATTGCTTCTCGGTTCGAATGTATGCTAAATAAGCTCAGAAAATAAGCTCCCCCAAATAAAAACTCAAGAAGACAACATCGAATATGCACTCAACAAGTTTTGCTAGATTGTACAAGTTTCCGACATTTAGATGTTACCAAATTGTGCCCAGCAACGTTGGGCACGGTAATTAGTTATTAAATAGAATTTTTTATCCATCAAAAAAAAAATCTTGAAAATAAAACAGACGACGATTTTGATCTTATAATTTGAACTTTGAGCATAAATTATTTTGATCTTATAATTTGAAATTTGAGCATAAATTACAAGAATCTGTCTCCAAGGACGTAATTGCCTTGCAAAATTAATTAGAGAGGAAGACAACTCACCTGCTAAAGATAAGACTAATAAGCCCTTGTCCCAAAAGCCTTTTTTAAGCCTGCGCATTTGTATTGTGTGATCTAAATTTCCTTTGATTTTCTAATCCCAGCTTTACCACAATTATCCGATACAGATGCATTTTATGGAAGCAAAGGGAATGGAAGTCAAGTTACAGATGTCTTTTTGGAGGCAATAAGATCAGCAGTTGTGGACATTGATGCATTGTTTTTGAGATGGGCAAAGGAGAAAAAGTTGCAGGCTGGATCGACTATTTGCATTACTGTGTTAACAACTGAGCGAGTTATTGCCAATGTTGGTGACTCAAAAGCTCTCATATGTTCAAAATGCAAAGATACTTTTGGAATAGGAAAAGGTATGCAAAACAGTTGTTTTATAGTCTTTTAAACAGCATGGATTTGCTTCTGAGAGACAGTAATTCATTTTCAGGTTATGCTTTGTCGCGGTCTTTCAATGCTGAAGCAAGACTAAAGAATAGGAGGAAACAAAATAATGTTGTTTCTATAGGTATAGAAGAAGAGTTTTGTCCATGATGTTGCGCAGCGATCATCATCCCAATAAACCAGAAGAGGAACAACGAATTGAAGCTTCTGGTGGCGTTCTAGTAAACAACAGAGTGAATGAGTTGCTAGCTGTTTCTCTGTCAATCGGAGATGCAGAATTTAAGAAGTGCAGATTCTATATGTGAAACGCTTTAGATATTGTGCGAATTACAAATATATTGCTTGTTTTATGGCAGGTATAGAATGATATCGGAGCCAGAATTTTTGGACCTACCTCAAGGTTTAAAGATAAAGTCCTATCTTGTTTTAGCTTCAGATGGACTTTTTGAAAGCTTGGCACCACAAGATGTCTGTGAGCTACTTGGTATGTGAGCTACTTGGTATTGTGGAGTATTATGCCAAATTTTCATGGTCTCTTGGGGAGTTGGAGATATCTTTTCTATTGGCACAAGCTTTGGCAAAAGCATTAGTAATCAAAGCTTCGTTGTTTCTCTTCTGGTTTTTTAGGATGATGGTCATTGCCCAACATCATGGGACAAAACTCTTCTTCTATACCTATAGAAACAACATTATTTTGTTTCCTCATATTCCTTAATCTTGCTTAAGGATTGAAAGACCGCGACAAAGCATAACCTGCAAATGAATTACTAGTCTCAGAAGCAAATCCGTGTTGTTTAAAAGACTATAAAACAAATGTGTCACATACCTTTTCCTATTCCAAAACTATCCCTGCATTTTGAACATACGAAGAACTTTTGAGTCACCAACATTGGCAATAAGGACTCCCTCACTTGTCAACGCAGCAATGCAAGCAGTAGATTTAGCCTGCAACTTTTTCTCCTTTGCCATCTCAAAAACAAATGCATCAATGTCCACAACTGCTGATCTGATTGCCTCCAAAAGGACATCGGTAACTTGGCTTCCATTCTCTTTGCTTCCACAAAATGCATTTGTATCAGATAATTGTGGTAAAGCTGGGATTGCTTCTGATTCTGATGGCGCCCATTAAGTAAGCATCTCCAAGGGCTTCACTTATGGGTAATCCCTCGAGAGACCAGCAATTTAACTTTTGAAAAAACCTGTTGTAAAAGGATTTCACAGCGAAATCGCTGGCCTCATCCCCGTTGTGCCCATCAAAAACTCCAAATAACCCCAGGCCTAGAATAGAAGGGAAGTTCTTTCCTGTTTCGTTACCCAATAAGCTAAATTCAATAACCTAAAAGTGAAAAAGTTTTGGGTACTTGGATCCCGAATATTTTTCCAAAATGCAGCTTACGGAGAAATCAGATGTATACTCAGATGCATACTTTTTCAGTGTGGTTCTTTTTTAGATCATCCATGCTAAACCGCCAATCAATCCTGCCCTTTCAGGCACTCAGGCAAACAATGTAAAATGGATTTTGGTGTTTGAAGCAACAAGAAGTGCGAAACAGTCGTGTAAATGGTGAAGAAAATTGGGACGGTGCTATTTGGATATAGTAGGTATGGTGCACAATAGGAGCTAAAAAAAGGACACATAAGACCTAAAAAGAAGGGCACATACCATTCTCAATTGACAAGGAAGCATCCGGATTCCGCACGCACAACAGTCGATCCTCCTGATAAGGTCTCCATCCTTGAAGCGTAGCCGCACCACAGACAAAATCAGCTTGAGAATTCCCAATTCCAAAGCCCATACTGGTTGACCCACATCAGAAATGCCCAGGCGGCAAAAGAGGGCGCCATGGATATGGCGATCTCTCTTGGCGCACGTAGTGTAGTGCCGAGCGTGGGAAAAGAATCTTTTTAGTTGTCTACATATACAGCCTTTACAGCGCAATTGGAGCCAGTAGTGGCGCGCCACGTGGCAGAATGCCATTTAAAACACATGTATCACGTTTTCTGATGTGTCGGTACTCTTGGATTTCACCCGTGTTTAGTAGGCCTAGTCGTTGATAGCGATTAGCGATTCTTCCCTTGCAATCATGGAATATTGAAGGGTCACATGCAACAAATTGATAGCAATCGAGTCCAGTTGACAGGGATTGTCTTTGCCGGCTCCTGCCCTCGGTTGAATAGATTCCTATTAACAGGATTCCATTCGATCTCAACACGTGGCTCAGAGTTCTTCATCTACACGAGAAATTTTGAACTCCTCCTGCAAGAAAAACGGAAGAAGGCCCAAAGCTGTCAGTTGTCGATGGCTTCATGTGACCACTGCGTTGAAATTAGCTTCATGTCAACAGAAAAGGCTTCTTATTGATGGCTACATGTGAACGGACTCTTACTCGAGGTTTGTGAAGCGTTGTATATATCGGAGGGCGTCATGTTTAAACCATGGGTATATTCGTGGCATATTCAGGTCTTTAATATGTTATAGCCACATCACAAAAAAAAAAAAAAAAAAAAAACGGCGTTTTTGGGGACGTGGCGGATTAAACATGCCCACGTTCGACATTTACAGCGATATGTCCCATTTTTACCTCAGATTATGCAAACTTTTACTTTATTGGACCTTCAAAGACCCTAATTTTACCCATCTTCTCTCCATTTTAATCTCAAATTTTGCAAACTTTTACTTTATCGGACTCTTGTGTGGAAAGGGAGCTGATTAACTAATCAGCAATATTCCACCCATATAAGTCTGATAAGGTGGTTATCTGTCTTTGTTTCAGCTGATAACCAAAAATGCGTGGCCTGGGTTATACGTCCTCGGCCAGATATTTAACATGTAAGCGGGACTCGACCTTACGTATCTGGTCTCGGACGTATAACCTCGGAGGCGCATTATTGGTTAGCCGCGGTCAGACTGATATATTATGCCCTCATACCAATTTTGTAAATATTGACATGCATGTCGTTGTGGGCTAATAGAGTATTTCGGATGCATGTTGGCATCGAGATTGTTGTGGCCGCATGTAGCCTAGTCTAATTGCAAAATGCACTAGGGCAATTTGGGCAACTTGATGGAATTAATTTACTTGCTATGGGGTCGTGGGGACTATTATAATTTGTTGGCAAATTATATAGGGACAAGGTAAACCTTAATGGTTGGCAAAAACCATTAAAAGGAAATTGGTGAGTACCCAAATAGCGGGGGTGCCACCATTGAAAAAGCTGTAGCTGTGCAGCACGTCTGCAGCGATCTGCGAGTTTCGTCTGGACCACCTACCACTGAAATCATGCCACGTGGCCTTGCCACGTGGGCAGGTGCAAACAAAAGAGGTTGTGTGCGAATTATAGAGTAGGTTGGAAGGACTGAAGGAGAAGAAAGGATTGCAGGCAGAATTCCAAGGAAAATGATGCGCTAAGCCTGGAAATTGGTGACCATGGGGGGATTTGTTTTCTAAAAGGGAGATGAAGCCCAAAGAATTACTCCCATGATATAATAAGTTTCATATTGGGAGCATCACTGGATGACTCGGAGAAATCTTTTTGAACCGATATTCCAAAGAGCTTAATGGCTTTTTTTATGTAGTTCTATAAGAGAAGCCTAAGGGTAATATGTTGGCTTGGCTTCACTAGCGATGGATTTCGCCGTTGTTCACAGCAGAAACCGTATGGATCCTGCACTACAAGTAAGCCAGTAATATGCACTGACTCCCTCTTATAAGGTGTTCTCGTAATAGAATATTGTGATGAGCTGTTACTTGAATCCTTAATATTAGTGAGACCGTATGTGGCACCGGTATGAGATGGTGTCATATACTCGTCAATAGTCTGCTACTTAGAGATGCATGATTATATTCTGTAGGGTGTTGTGGAACACTGACTTACTTACAGAATGGATGAGCACTTATGGTCGCTCTTCAATGGTTTAAGAACAAGCGCTGATGCCTCCCCTTTCCTTAAAGGTTGCAGCATGGAAAATAGTGGAAAAATTATTCACATTAAACAGCAGTGCTTTGGATGCTGCTACTACCCCACCGTGGTTGATTTCAGTAAACATCCATGACAAAATTGGACCTCTTGCATTAGCAGCAGATGCTAGAGGTGTGGTATAAGAATGGTCAGCTAAGTAGATGGCCTGAGTTTAAAAATGAATTTAGTCTATAACAAGCTGATAGAGCAATGTGGGAATGAATAGCAATAATGTTGTCAGACCACATAAATAGTACAGGGACCAAGCCTTGGGTCCCTCATCTTTCTCTTCAGGTAGGGCCGTTCGTTAAGTCAGCCTACAAATGCCTGAAAACGTCTAGCATCATCTCCCTACAACCCGAGTGGAATATGCAATTCACAATAATAGAAACGAAGAACGCGTAGAAGGGGATTTGGTTAAAAGAGTGTGCTCTTTTATCTGGCAAATAGTGCATAGAGTTACTAAAGTTACAAACTACAAAGAAAAGGTGGGCCCATCATGCCCCGCGTGCAAAACGAATGATGAAACCCTGGAACACTGTTTGGTAGAATGTAACGATCTGCATCTAGTGCGGCATTGGTGCAAGGAAAGGTTTGGCAATACACTAGGGAGCAATCAGATCCTTCTAGGCATTTATCCAGTGGAATGAGTAATTCCTAAATGCATCGCCTTTCAAATAGTCAGGGCTTGGATTCTATGGATCATATGAAAAAGAAGAAGAGAAATAGTCTTCCGTGAAGAATACACCTCCGGCACTCAATTGGTGTATGCTTTGGAGAGGTGCTTATGAAAGTACAAATGCATACATGACTGTGAGGCTACCTTGAAAGAGGTAGTTTGGGGGACTTACATCAAATTCTAACTGTTAGAGGTCTTTAAAATCATATGAAAAGTTGAAGATTGACTTTGTACCTACCCCCTCTTCAAACTTGTGCAGGAGGGTGCCTATTCGCTATATAGCCATGTAACATTTTCTTATTATTAATAAATAGGGTTATCCATAAAAAAAAAATCTTGAAAATAAAACAGACAACGATTTTGATCTTATAATTTGAACTTTGATCATAAATTACAAGAATCGTTTCCAAGGACGTAATTCCTTTGCAAAACTGCTTAGAGAGGAAGACAATTCAGCTGCTAAAGATAAGACTAATAAGCCTTCTCCGAAAAGCCTTTTTTAAGCCTGCGCATTTGTATTGTGTAATCTAAATTTCCTTTGATTTTCTAATTTTTATGAAAAATTTGTATATCTAATGCCATCGAAAATATGAATGCCAGTCCAATGAGGGTCACAGATAGCAAGTGGACTAGTTACCTTTATTCGCTACAAATCCGGCTGGGGTAGCAGATGCCCAAGAAGCCAAGTTTCTAGCAAAGCCATAGGATGGGGTCCGGAGATGACGTGGTTCGGGCAAAGCTAGAGCTTATTTTTTGAATATTTTTGTACATTTACAAATCTAACTAATTTTGGCTAACATGGCCAGACACATGGACAGGATAGAGAATCGGGTTATGGGAAGCCAAAAATGAGCTATGACAAATCATGGCTTACCATGTAGAGTGCAAATGTGGCGCCAATCTTTAGGTAGAAAGGGCAGAACAAAGCAATAATGTTGGAATCACATTTGCAGGCCGCCCAAGAATTCAAAAGCCTGTCATCTAATAAGAGTTCACGATTTGCATTCTCTCATCACACTACTAAAATTTCTAGGAATGCTGAACATTCCTGGACGAGGGATACCCCCCAATTAGGAATATGAAATTCTTGGGCACCGCACTTACATCTGCCATATGGATCTAAAAACTCAAAGATCTAATATTAGGGTTCCAAAAGCAAATTTACGATTCTTATACTAAGTTTGAGTTGATTTGTGCCGGATTTGCTGCCACGAGCATGTTCTTGAAGCCATAGATTAGACTGTTGGTAAGCCCAACAGTTTCTTTAAATACCCCTCCCCAAATTTTTTGGACGGATGTTGGACCTTTATTGGGGACTAAAAACTCAGTGCAAAAATGTCTACTTGAGCCAAACTATCCAACACATAAAAATAGAGCAAAAATATATAGCTAGTACAACTAGTCATGAGTAAGTGTAGATATGAAAATGTTGTTCCCATAGTATAGTCTTAACTTCAATAGCAAATAAGCTGCACTTATGCCTTCACAATGCAATGATGAGCATCGTTAAGGACCTGAGCAGCTGGGGCGACCACTCCCTTGAAGATGATGTGACTTCTCCTTTTCTAGATTGACCAGAGAATCCAAGCCGATGTTAAATGGAATGTTGTTTTTGCCAATCTAACCCAAGAACTCCAAATCACAATTGAAGATGCCTAGAAGCCACTGTGAAGTAGGCCTGACATGCAGACAAAAAAAGAAATAATGCTCAACAATCTCATCCTACTGCAGTCAAAGAGGACAAGTCATAGCAACGTCTGGGCGAAACCTGTGGACTAAAGTGTTAACTCAAACCATCTATAAATGATTTTCCACCATAAGATAGACAACTTAGGATAGAGCAATTTATCCCAAACCCATTACCAAACTGCTTTCCAGTCATTAAATGCACCAACTGCGCTTCACTACACTATCAGGAACCACCCAGAGCCTTGGAGCCATAGCCCGCGGATTTGGAGGAAGAATAGAAACTACTTTCAGCCAAATTGCACCATAGGTGTTAAACAGGGATGCCCGTTATCTCCAATGCTTTTTGGGCTCTATATTGACAAGTTGGAGACCTGGATGCAAGAACATGGAGGTGGTGGCCCGCAGTTGCCAGAGGCATATACAGTAAAACAGTTGCTCTATGCAGATGATCTGGGCTTATTGTCCCATACAGCTCGGAGTATGCAGGAACATTTGGATGCTCTCAATCAATTCTGTGACATAGCAGGAATGACAGTCAACCAGCAGAAAACCAAGCTGTTGCCAATCCTGTCTGCGCAGCATGATATCCTAGACTTCTATTACAGAGGACGAAGGATGGAAGTTGTAAGGACCTTTAAGTAGCTGGGAATCGATTTCTCTGCTAACATGCTATGGGATGACTGTGTAGAAAGAAGGGTCAGCGCAGGATGGAAAGCCCTGTATGCAATGCAGAGTAGCTGTTACAGAATAGATCTCTGCGATTGCGCACGCAAAGCACACCTGTTCTGAGCACTCGTGGAACCCGTATTGCTGTATGGGGTAGAGGTCTGGGGGCCAGCGGTTAGCAAGGGTACTTGGGATAAGCTAGAGAGGGTACAGAAGGCTTTCCTGACATATAGCCTAGGCGTCAAGGACACGGTGCCTTATCCGATTTTGCTGTATGAGACTGGCTTTTGACCCCTGCAGCATTCTGCTATGCGCAGTCACCTTGCATATTTCCATAAGGTTGACAGAATGGATGCACAACGTCTTCCTCCCCGGGCTCTGTTATTGGCACAAGGGCCACAACGTCTGAAGAGAGTGTGGCAGGAGCATTGTAGGGGATGGTTCGCAAGATGGTCCATAGACTATCAACACATTATGGATATGTCGGATATCGCGGAGCAGGAGCTGCATTTGAATGAGCGCTTTGCTGCCTCTCTGTGGGATGCGCCCACTTTTGCAAAGCCCAAAACATAGCACTACCACACGCAGGTTAATCCGTCGCTTAAACATGGCCCCCACCAGTATTTGAAGGCACACATCTCTACCAAGAAACGGAGAGCTATAGCTGCAATAAGGACAGGGTCCCACCATCTCAGAATCGAGACAGGCCGCTGGGGTACAGATGGAGGGCAGGGAATCCCCCGGCATGAGAGATTATGCCAGTGCTGTCACATGCAGATAGTAGAAGATGAACACCATGCTCTACAGGAATGCCCAGCATATGCACATATCCGAGCAGCTCATGCCGATCTCAGATGCTCTGAGATAGCAATTCATCAACTGATGGCTTCGCCAATGGTTGCACGTCTCGTGTCCTACATTTTGCAAGTCTCCACCGTCAGGGAGTCCCTCACAGCACAGGGAATTTGAGCGCCCACACTGATAGGGCCTCTCAACGCCTACTACAAGGGTTTTTCCTCACATGGGGGGTTTTTTCATCCCAGTGGTAGAGACACATTGTACATGGTTCTGTGGTTTTCTTTTGTGTTTGGAAACTTTCCGCTATATTATATCACCATCTCATAGGCCAGTTGGCCTCCGTGGACGTTAAAATATACAACCTTCCTTCCTTCCTTCCTTCCTTTAAAAAATCCAAACAATGGTTACTCGACAATGCTATCACCCAAGTTAAAGATGACAGCGGGAATATTATTCTAGATGACCAGTCGATTAGAAATAATTTCCAAATTAATATAAAAATCTATTCATAGAAGAGGGATCAAGATCAATTGATTGATGCTCAATTCCAGATCTTTAGCTCCATTATGCACTCTCAAACTATGTCGAATGATGTCTTGAATTATCCTAGTGAGAGCGAACTTTTCAAGACCATTGTTAGAATGAAACATGGCAATAATCCTAGTCCTAATGGTCGTCCCCGGGAATTTTTTATGGAGTTTTGGGATCTTTTTAAGTATGATCTCACTATGCTTGTTAGAGGTTATTGGTTCTCCATGGATCTACACCCAGCCTATACTTCATGTATGGTTTCTCTTGATAAATAGCTAGGAGCACTTGCTGACTTGTCAATGTCACATGAAAAAGAGAAAGCAGCCAAGACCAAACAGGCTGGAGATGATCACATAAAAAGAAACAATGCTCAATAGTCTCGTCTCTTTGCTTGCACAGTGGGCAGAATGCTGACACTCGAGGATCAAATCTATGAACAAGCACATTCACACGAGGGTGAAGTAGCTTATCTCAAACCCAAGTCGACATACATCTCCAACTAGGAGGTGGGAGCTGAAGGGACCACTTAGTGGATGGCGGAAGGATATCACCATTGACAAGTAGCCTATACATAGAGTTCACAAGTCTATGCTCGTGAACACTCTGGTGGGAAATCCACATGCAACCTTCAATAGCCTCTGGAGCAACCAATGGCAGAGTTAGCAATCTTTTGCCAAATCGGTCTGTCCCATCGAGACAATAAGAATTTTGTTTGAAAGATTTGCATGTCGCTAACTTGGAATAAGTTGCGGAGCCAAGCATTTCATTTAGCAACAGGATGGTTGTTGTGGTCCCTCTGGAAGCGCAGGAGATTATATGTCTTTCAGGGTTTGGATATTCCTCCTGCGTTTGTCCTCCAGGCCGCACAAGCGAGAATTTCTAAGGCTTACCATTGCTCTTCGTTTGCTCCTGCCAAGAGACAGTTGATATTTGAGTTCCATTTGAGTGTATTGTCTTATACATAGGCTGGTGGTTCTACTTAGTGAATCATGATTATCTTCTGAGATTTTATTCCCGCCTGTGCATTTGTATCTGGCTTTTGGCTTGGAGTTTCAATAAAGTTTGTCATCCATCAACCAAAAAAAAAATGCACGGTTTCTTTTATCCCAAAAATAAAACCCCATTGTAGCTAGGCTTTTCATTCATCCCAGCAGTTTTTCTACAATGGTATAGAGTGGGTAGCTGCACATCGCAGGCTACCCAAAAAAAATAAAACGTAGGGAATATCCAGTTATAACGCCTGGACCCCAAATAAAATTGGGTGTAACAGATGTTGGCTAGTGTACCTGCCGAGAGCTTATCGCCGAGATTAAAAAACCACGCCCTTTCGGGTTTTCCAGGAAAAACCCTAGCGATAAAATCTCGGCAAGAGGCTTGGAATGCAAGGCTGCTAAACGTTCCCACAAAAAAACTCATGCTCCACAGAGAATAACGAAGTTGCGCATCACCCCTAGACCTGCACATCACGAACAAAATAATCAACAAAGATAAAACCTCGAAAAGCGAGGGGATGGTCACGCGTGCCACCCGACAAAAAATAACATTTACACCTCGAAAGAGTGAGGGGCTGGTCATGTGTGCCACGCGACAAAAAAAACAACATTTACAATAATATATACGTTAAGGGAGGTTGTGTGGGAGTCAAGGGAACTGCTGAGAGAGGAGAAAACGCCGATAAGAAGTCGATGAAGAACCTGCAAGAAATAGCGAGTTCCCTTGCATGCATTTTCTGTGGCGGATGTCAGCGGTTCGAGTCCGCTTGTCTCCAGTCCGTGATACAAGCCGATGTAATGGCATATGATAGCATGAGAAAATCCGGGTTGATCCATGATCCCCATCCAATGGACGTTGACGAGATACTTCTATTTAGCACTTCGGGATGGCATAGCCTTCAACAACGGCGAGGTTCAAACGAGGGAGGGCTTACGGTGGATACCTAGGCAACCAGGGACGAGGAAGGGCGTAACAAGCGACAATGCTTCGGGGAGCTGAAAATAAGCATAGATCCGGAGATTCCCGAATAGGTTAACCTTTCGAACTGCCGCCTAGATTTATAGGCAGGCGAGAGACAACCTGGCGAACTGAAACATCTTAGTAGCCAGAGGAAAAGAAAGCAAACGCGATTCCCGTAGTAGCGGCGAGCGAAATGGGAGCAGCCTAAACCGTGAGAACGGGGTTGTGGGAGAGCGATACAAGGCTGTGCTGCTAGGCGAAGCGGTTGAGTCCCGCACCCTAGATGGTGAGAGTCCAGTAGCCGAAAACATCACTGACTTACGCTCCAACCCGAGTAGCATGGGGCACGTGGAATCCCGTGTGAATCAGCAAGGACCACCTTGTAAGGCTAAATACTCCTGGGTGACCGATAGCGAAGTAGTACCGTGAGGGAAAGGTGAAAAGAACCCCCATCGGGGAGTGAAATAGAACATGAAACCGTGAGCTCCCAAGCAGTGGGAGGAGAATCGGATCTCTGACCGCGTGCCTGTTGAAGAATGAGCCGGCGACTTATGGGCAGTGGCCTGGTTAAGGGAACCCACCGGAGCCGTTAAAGCGAAGTCTTCCTAGGGCAATTGTCACTGGTTATAGACCCGAACCCGGATGATCTAACCATGGTCAGGTTGAAGCTTAGGTAATACTAAGTGGAGGACCGAACCGACTGATGTTGAAAAATCAGCGGATGAGTTGTGGTTAGGGGTGAAATGCCACTCGAACCCAGAGCTAGCTGGTTCTCCCCGAAATGCGTTGAGGCGCAGCAGTTGACCGGACCACCTAGGGGTAAAGCACTGTTTCGGTGCGGGCTGCGAGAGCGGTACCAAATCGAGGCAAACTCTGAATACTAGGTATGACCCCCAATCAAATGGGGTAAGGGTCAGCCAGTGAGACGGTGGGGGATAAGCTCCATCGTCGAGAGGGGAACAGCCCAGACCACCAGCTAAGGCCCCTAAATGACCGCTCAGTGGTAAAGGAGGTGGGAGTGCAAAGACAGCCAGGAGGTTTGCCTAGAAGCAGCCACCCCTGAAAGAGTGCGTAATAGCTCACTGGTCAAGCGCTCTTGCGCCGAAGATGAACGGGACTAAGCGGTCTGCCGAAGCTGTGGGATGTCGAAATACATCGGTAGGGGAGCGTTCCGCCTTAGGGGAAGCACCGGCCATGGCAGTGTGTGCCAGCGGAAGCGAGAATGTCGGCTCTTCGCCACACTGGGGGCGGTAGTGCGTTCAAGGGTTGGGCTGTTCGCCCATTAAAGCGATGCGAGTCGGGTTGAACGCCGTGAGACAGTTGGTCCATATCCCGTGCGGCGTTAGAGCATTGATAGGACCTTTCCTAGTAATGAGAGGACGGGAAGGACGCACCTACGGTGTACCGATTATCGTGCTCCACGATAAACGCCGGGTAGCCAAGCGCGGAGCGGATGCTTCTTGAGAGCATCTAAGCGGGAAGCCCACCCACCTGAGTAAGTAAAATAACGTTAAAAGTAGTGGTATTTCACTCAAGATGGGACACCTCCCGGAATAGTTGAGTTGCGGGAGGTCAAAAGAAATATGCGGGTTACTATACGATTTACCATTACGTTTTGGCGGAACACCGCACTTTACACCTTCGTGAAGAACCAAGTTCCATAGCTCTGCGCCCCGCTCCCCCAATCACAACGGCGCTGCTTCCCCTACCTACCGGGTAGAGAACCGTTATGGGCGAGGAGGGATTCGAACCCCCGACACCGTGGTTCGTAGCGATCACCACGTGCTCTAATCCTCTGACAGGCCCGAACGCACCTAGTAACTCGCTATGTATTGTATCTCTCTGCATGCCATGCTCTTCTCTTCTCTCCTGGTTGTCTATCCGCCTCTCCAGACACAGTATCTTAAGTTCCAATGATGGTGACAACATCTGCTGGCATGTTATGGTCGGGGCTAGTTATTTCTCCATCCGCCGATTCGGGACCGTACGTGACACTCTCGAGTCGTACGGCTCCTCGGAAGAGAAGCTCCATCGTCGACTCACTCCTATCGATCACACACACCTTACCAGGGGAAGGAAAGCGAAGAACTGGACCAGTCTCAGATCATGTTGGACAATTCAGCATATCCTTTTTGCCCTATCCTGTTCCTGCCCACCAACCACTGTATTAGATTGATTAGCGCAGGGTTCCCCAGTTCCGGGTTCCCATGAGGTGAGGGAAGGCTCCCGCTATACGCCGGAGGCACGAACACCACGGGAAAGGACATCACATCTCTCTCCCTCGGGCCACTGTCGGGTATACTACTTAACTTACTACATAAGACCTTAAATGATGTTTGTTGATGTATGGTCTGAAATGAATGATGTCAATAACTACTGTTAGGTGGGAGTAAGCAAGACCCTGTCCGTTGCGACGCTTTGGAGCGGTTGTTCATCAATTAGCCTTTGGTTTGGCGGAGGTGCCCAGACGAGACAATACGTGTGTGTCGGCCCTCCTTGCTCGACCTTCGCTTCGGGTTACCCAGCTCGCACCGGTTGGATGCCACTCCGAACGCATGTGGTTACCCCGTCATGGACAACTCAGTTCGCTCCCTTCCGGGGGCGCACGGGACTCGTTGTCTCTGTGAACAGGTCGCACGTGATGTTTGGACGTAAAATCGGATCCTTGTGGATGAGCAAACCCAAGCGCCCTTATTCTACGACGATAGGGACGATTGGTTCCGTTACTGACTGGAAACACACCGAATTCTCCTTTAGGTGCTTCTGCTGCTGCATAGGTAGGAGGAGAGGCTGGTACAGAAAAACCTTCTGTATAATGTTTAGAATGATGAATTGAGGTGGGGTGGACATCCGCTGATCCAGTCCTGTTGGATGGAATTCTCTCTTCGGACCTTACGCGGTGGTTTCCCATCGTGGGGCTCTCTATCTATGGATTAAACCATTCTTAATTACTGCAAGTGATCCGTCATGAATGTCCCTGCGTGAATCCCCCCGCCTACTAGACTAACCAAATGTACCTATTGGGATTCGTCTTGGTTGGCGCGCTATTTCTCATTGAGCGGATGTGGTAGCGGGGCGGCCCAACAAGGAAGGTAAGGTTGTTTCCATGGTCATTGCTCACTTAGCCTTAGCCTCAAAATGAAATGAGACGCGAAGCAGCGTTTTTTGGGTTCCCTGCTGCTCCTAAAGGCTGTCCTCTCTCGCGCCAACTGGCTGGTAAGAGGACTCCGTATCCTGCCTGAGGAGTCCCGTGCGTTGTATTGCCGTGTCGTTTAGCGGATAAGATGGCTGCGCTTCTGCGAGGTCCTCTCGATTCCGCAGTATGGTTGGTTGGGATCCCGATGCACTAACCACTACGAACGCGATCCGCCGTTGTCGGCTTAGTTATCCTCATCAAGCCACTTACCGTCGTTCCCCCTCATCCCGCACTGCCGAGACGGAGCTTAACGTCGGTTAGGGCGATCTCCCACACGGCGCACGATTCCGTGGATTGTTTCATTTCGGATCTTGATGGAGGACATGGCTTACGATCATCGGCTTTAATCATGCCACTAGGCGTTTTATTAGGACGTTGCACCGTGATTCAAGGACTTTCTCACGTCTCCTCAATACGAATACGATGGCGATCGTAGCAATCTCCCCTGGTACCTACTGGTGCGTCAGGATCCAATGGGTCATGAACATCGTGAGGTGCTGCTTTTCGCGAATCCCGGCATACTCCTGGTTGGGATAGGTAGGCTCAAGAAGCTTTCCCCCCTGAGAACCGTACGTGAGAGTTTCCCTTCACACAGCTCAATGCATTCTTTATTGCCTGCCCCGGTTTATCTTACTACGGACCACGACTAGTGGTGGTCACCGCGACTCGGGGGCTTCCTATACCCATCGGAGATGGGCTTACCGTGTTCCATTAATGGCACCTAACCTATGCCGATCTGGGCTGTGCTCTACCCTGGTGAATCATGCGGTTTCGACGTGCCCATAGGCCAGAGGCTAATCGATCCACATTCAGGGCTGGGCTTAGACACATTCGCTTACGCTGTCCCCATCAGCTGCTCACCCCTCCTCCGGGCTTCACACCAAGTCTTCACAGTCAAGGCGTGTTGAATAGGGCAGGAACCGTTGCCAGGTGCCTGCTATCAATGTCTTCGTATCACACGGCCTCTTGACGTTACACCACTGGATCCCCAATCCGGAGCTTCTTCTGCAGTGACAGTACCAATATCCACTAATCGTTGTTTCCAGATACGGTTGTTGGTTAACGTCTCTTCTGATTCGTCAATACGAGAAGCAGATTCTTATGTGGATGGAAAAGTATCTTCACTTGAGCCCGAAGGAGGATCTTATGCCACTCCGCCTGGTCGTACGTAACTGGCATACATCCTGGCTCCCGAAACTCTTTCATAGAATTCGAAAAGTTTCTCTCGCTCTTCGGGGGCCCGCGGGGACGGAGTTGGTGCTCCCGCATCCGTAGCATAAATAGTTAGAGCAAATAAATGATTTGGAATTCAAGTTATTTCACGGAATGACACTCGTGTATGCTGGGCTCACAGCGGTACCTCGCGATTGCAGGGTCTCTCCACGGCTGAAGGATGAGCATGTTCTTAGGCCATCATAGGAACATGAATGGGGTCAAAAGCGTACACGTCGTTCACATACACGAGTGCTCTCCAAACCGTGAGAGGTGGTTGCCCGTCACACGGCTCTCCAACCAACACACTCGTTGAGCTTTTGTTTGGCGGGGAAGAAGTACAGTACAGGTAAGTCATGCATGGGTTCTTCTCCCGCTCAAGTCAAGCGGGCCCCTTCCCCACTACATGGGTGCTACGAGCCCTCTGTCCCACGCATAAGAAGTTGGTTCACCGCCGGTCCCCCGAGTGCAGTGCTCCTATCGAGATCGGCAGTTATGCTTCAGATGCTTCGTTTGCTCATATTGCCCAGCTTCGGTCGCTTTGGATCCTCGGCACACCCACCACGAAGAAGTGCAAGCGAAGAGGAGAGGGGGACGACAGGATGATTGATCCCTTGCATTCACGTCCCCGTTTAACAGCCTCGGGGATGCATAGTCTCTTCGCTGCTATACGAATAAGGAAAGAAACTTCTTCGGTGACCTAACCGGTCGCCCTCCAAACAATCGGAATGAAGTGAAGCTTAAAGATACGTTTTATACTCGATTGATTTTTCTGTGCCTCTGTAGGGTAATCCAATATGTGGTTCCGCACGTTCCACCAGTTCTCCATCCATCTCTGAGGCTGATCATGAAACACCATAAGCAGCAGGATGTTGAGGTCCAGAATTCGGAGTAAAATTATCGATTCGTTTGGTTTTAGCCTTAGCCATTCTAATCTCTTTTTTCACAGCCTTGGGCTCACCTCTACCATCTGTCTGCTCCACGTTTCTATGACTGGACTG